>JAQYXR010000446.1:0-88001 GCA_030545055.2 Neoaliturus tenellus | reverse complement strand
GTTGAACATCATGATTTATTTATTTTTTTTTTTTAACAACATTTATTTCTGGTTCAACATACAGAGTGTTATACACAGAACATCTAAAAACATAATTTTAACAGTAAATTAACATTGTGGGTTCGCTCTGAATTAGAGACACCCTGTAACTAAAATAAGTTCATAGAGGGGGGAAACACTTTCAAAGTTATAAAATTGATAATAAAAAAAATTAGTAATAGATTATTAAAATATGAATAATATGGAAGGTAAGAAAACTATAACAAATCTTGATAAAGTCTTGGGCGTAGCCTTCTATTTGGGAGGGGTAATCCAATTTCAAAATATTGTGCACCTGGGACGTCATTTAGGCGATGCGAGAATTTTAATGTAGACTTACTGATGAAATTGGCTATTGGTTCTATTCCAAGTTCTCGATGAATTTGTGAATTTCGAACAAACCATGGTGAATTAACTGCAATTCGCAGAACTTTGTTTTGAAATATTTGTATTTTAGAAAGTTTTGCAGATGATATTGAAAGGCCCCATACTTGACAGGCATACAAAACTAGTGGCCGGAGAATAGTTTTATAAATTAATATTGCACATTGTGTCTGAAGTGTAGATCTTCTGTTGATTAGTGGAAAAAGGATAGAGAGCCGAGAATACGCTTGATTAAGTTTAGAATTTACATGAAGGTTGAAGTTTAATTTTTTGTCCAATAACACTCCTAAATATTTTACTGCCTGGTCAGGTGGATTCCAGTTTATGGGAGAATTATTTATGATGATTTCAGGTGGCAGCAGTGGTCGTCTTAGGGTGAAGATCTTCGCTTCTGACTTTGTAGGGTTCAAACAAAAGTTCCATTTATTGAACCATTGTGTCACGTCATCGACAGAATGTTGAAGCTGCTGGTATGCTTGGAGAATGTCACTGTTTTGAGTGATGATGGTTGTATCATCAGCGTAAAGGGCCAAGGTCGCATTCTGTGGAATTGGGATGTCATTCATAAATATGTTGAATAATAAAGGCCCCAATATTGAGCCTTGGGGCACTCCTGCTGAAATTGGGCGATATGAAGATGACGATGAATTAATTTTGACACAGAACTGACGGTTAAGTAAAAATGATTTAATTATTCGTTTTAAATAAAGTGGAAATCCCAGACAATCAATTTTATAAAGAAGGCCTTCATGCCATACCTTGTCGAATGCCTGGGAAACGTCAAGGAATATAGCAGTTGAGTGTTCCTTTCTTTCAAAACCTTTTACAATTGTTTCGACAATGCGTTGAATTTGATGCGTAGTTGAATGTTTAGGCCGAAATCCAAACTGATGGGGAGGAATTGAGTTTGAGTCTTCTAGAAATGCATTTAGTCTTCTCTGGATAACTTTTTCTAATAATTTTGATAGGCAGGACAACAGGCTTATTGGTCGATAGCTGGAGACGGAAAATTTTGGTTTGTTGGGTTTGTGAAATACTATAATTTCTGCCTTTTTCCAAGAATCAGGAAAATAGCCTTGATGAATGCAGGAATTGAAAATAGAAGTTAAAACTGATATTGCTTTCTTGGTTAGATTTTTTAGAACAACATTTGGGATTAGGTCAGGTCCAGGGGATTTTCGCAAAGGAAGCCTCTTGATTATGTCCTTGACTTCAGCTGGAGAAACATAATGTATCGGAAGTTCAGCAGTCAATGTTGTGGTTTTCATAGCTTCACTTACAAGAGCAGTGGTGTCGTCATCGGTAACATTGTTTGGAGAGAATGCTTCTTGGAAGAAGTCAGCAAGAGCGTTACACTTCTCGAGGTCACTTTCGTAGGTAATGTTGTTGTGTCTCAGGGGAGGAATTACCGTAGGGGTGCGCAAAATGCGTTTAGTTGCTTGCCATAGACTCGAGTCATTCGGGCTTAGGTCACTCACATAAGTTTTGTAAGAAGTTATTTTGAATTTGTCGATTTCGAACTTTACTTGACGTATTAGCTGGTTAAGCCTCCTACGCATTTGGGGTTCCCTATATCTGATCCACTGACGTCGAGCTTGATGTTTAGCTTTGATTAGGTTTACAATCCGAACAGGTGGAGTGAGGAAATTGTTTGTTTTTGGAGTGAATTGTTTAAATGTTGCAAGTTTAGTAGCTCTGTGAATACTGGTAGTTAAATTTTGAATAGCAGTATCAATGCCAATAACTGAATCCAAGTTTTTGGGCAGCTGAATTAATTCGTCCAGTTTGATGCCAAAAGTTTCCCAGTCAACCTTTCCCGTTATCAATCTTTGGGGTGGTGGGTTGAAGTCAGGTTGCAACATGAAACTGATTATAACAGGCAGATGGTCAGAGTCCAGTTCAGGTACAATGTTGTGTTGGATTGGAGCTGCAAAGTTTTGATAGAGGATAATATCTAAGATGTCTGGTTCACAGTTGAATTGGAACGGGTAAAACGTGGGTTCCTCCGGAGCCGACACATTTACACCAACGTCTGTAATAAAGTTTAGTAGGCGCGTACCATTAGGATTATTAACTCTACAACCCCAGTTTTGGTGTTTGCAGTTGATATCGCCGATGATCAATGTGGGAGTCTGAGCTGTAAATAGGTTCGTTAAGTCATGCAAGTGAAGTCTCCGGTTAGGTGACTTATAAGCAGAAACAATATTTACAAAACTCCCGTCATTCAGGGATACTTTAACAGCAGTAGCTTCAATTGACACTAATCGAGGTAAGTATAGACTATTGTGTTTTATTGATCGTTTAATAAAAATAGCAACGCCTCCAGATGCAAAAGGAGCGGCCCGGTCCTCTCTATAAATATCATATCCACTTACTTTAAATGGTTGATTATTTACAAAGTGGGTTTCCGTTACACAAGCAATGTCAATATTATGACGAACTAAAAATGCAGAAAATATAGATTTTTGTTTGTATAACCCATTTGCATTCCAATTCAGGATTTTTAAACTTTGAAATTCAACCACATTAGGCAGTGTCATTTTTTAAGAAGGAACTTAAAACGTTAGTAAAAAATGTTTTAATCATTGGAATTATTGATTTAACTAAGTCCATTATTAGAGTTTCAAAAGAGGATGAGCTGGGCTGTTCAACAGCGACGGGTTGGTCTGATCCGTTTTCTCGTGCTACATGTGTTGAGGAAACAGTTCGGGTTCTTGTGGGAAGTTTGTGAGGTGAATGTTTCCCGTTGACAACAGCAGCGTAGGAAACCTCTGATGATTGGGGTTGGGTAGCTTCAGGCAGTCTTGTTTGAGCATCAGTTGGAGAGATACCTCCTGTTGGGGGTAAAAACGGCTCAGAATCGACCTGCCTAGACTTAGATTGTTTTAGGTTTTTAGTTTTAGACAAAAGTCCCTGGTAATGTGAACATCCCCTGAAATTGGCAGTGTGGTTTTCTCCACAGTTAACACAAGTAGGTGTAACATCTTTAGGCAAAGGACACGCAGAAAAATGGTGGTTACCTGTGCAGCGAACACATCTGGGGTCTAGACGACAAAAGTTTTTGGTGTGGCCATACCGTTGGCATCGTGTGCATTGAGGAATGTCCTTATTTTTCCGTTTAGGTTCAACAGATACAATGGAGTGACATAATTTAGTGATTTTGAAAATTTCCTGACCGGCATCATTGTTCTCGAGCTCAACAACACACAAAGGAATGACAAGTTTTTGTTTGTTAAGTAACCTGGTTACTCTACAAACTGGTAGTTCGAAGCTTAAAAGTTCACCTTTGATTTCATCTTCAGTCAAAGAACACGGTACATTTCTGATAACAACTTCCAGTTTCTTGTCCAAAGTGGTTTGAAAAGTGTGAAATTTAACACCGGATTGTTCATAAAAGGATGTTAGCTTTCTAAAATCGGATATGTCTGTAAGGTTGATTTTAAGAGATTTGCCTTTAACTGATGTAGTAAATTCATTGGTCACATTAATCTTTATAGTCTTTAATAATTTCTTGGTGATTATTTACTTCGTGAAGGAAAATGGGTGGATTTTATTTTGTTTTTGTTTAGGTTGAGCAGGGGATTCTGGGAAGATTCGGTATTACTCGTAGATGAATAGTTGTGATCAGAAAGTGCATTAAATGGGTTTTGTTTACAAAGTTGAGACGGATCTAATATATACCTTTGATGAGTTTCGGACATGGAGTTAGCTTTCGCTATTTTCCGAGGAGAGACGAAGTTTCCTCTTCTTTTTCTTGTTCCATTTCGTCGTGAGATTCATCGAAGAAATCAGTATTTGTCTTATTCATATTTGTCGAGTCAGACCATTGAATTGGGAAAACATTGGTGGAACACGTGTTGTTTGATTTAATTGAAGGTTTGAGGTTAAGTTTATGTTTGAACACAGATTTTTTAATTTTGTGATTTATTGCTTCTAATAAACGTGTAGATATATAAATTTAATGCTCTAAAAAAAATATAGAAAACAACGAAACTATAGATAACTCACTTTTAAACAAATAAAACGTAATAAAAACGCGCACACAGAAAAACTTAACTGTAAAGAACAGTTACGATCAGCTGTCCGTTAGAACCTCATCTGTGATTTAAATGTTCTCTAACAAGATGTTATGACGAAGAACAATATCAATCAGTTACACCGGTGGTTATAAGACCCACATCTACTCTTTAATTATCATCACAACATATTGGTAAATATTGGCCAATGGATGTTTCAAAACAAACTCTAATGCACATACTGTCATGTTGGGCCATTGCCCATATTGATCCATTTATTTTAAGAATTAATTGACTTTATAATTAGTTTCATGTTAAACCATTAAACTTAAAACCTATAAGAATGTAAATTTTAATTCTCTGAGTTACTTTTATTTGCAGAAAAAGCCTGAAATTAATCAATAATTTCACAATTCTGAACCTGCTATTTAAAGATGTTTTTTGCACTACATACTTGTAAAAGTAAACCTAGCAGTTTAAATTTTTCTCATTTAAAATAAATTTCAGATTCATTGTCCTTTTACTCAAATTCCGGAATAAAAATGTTACTATGATGTTATCTAAACTAGAGATTAGCTTTTTATATTTCAGAACATTTTTTATTTTCAATAAAATTTTTTCAGAGCCGGCCCTAGGTTTTCTGGCGCCCCAGGCAAAAGTGTCAATAAGCGCCCCCTCCCCTCCACGGAACCACTTGAGCAGTTTTTTAGCCTTTATTACTAAGTAAATAACTTTTAAAATCAAAAAAAATTACTATGCCTACCTGTTTATTATGAAATAAAGCTCATGGAATAAATAGAAATAAATAATTTATTATAAACAAAATTTGTACAACAACTATTTATCAATTGCAAAGATACATAGGTCAATTTCAGACATAAAGAAAAATATCCCTGTATAGGTCTACTAAAATAAAACACATGAATAACTTGAAATAAATGTGTAATCAACAACCTAGTTTCAAGATACCAAACAAATCACAACCAAAACATTGTTTTTGTTTTTAAAATATGACTGAATTAATAATATTTTAAACACATGATTTGAATTAATTATATTACATTTCCCCTTTCGTTGAAAAAGCCTCTTGATCTAATATTCATCGTGGAAGAGTCTTGGTTTGTTTCTAACACGGGTTGGTCTTTTTGAGTCGTTTGTTGCAGGAAGGTGATTTCCGTCATTGGATGGAGGAGGGGACGCGTTTGGATCGGAGGCGTTGAAGGTGTCTGGCTGTCTTGATGTTCTTGATCTCATGTGATCCGCATGTTGCCTGTACTCTTGTCCGTCAATTTGTACTCTGTATGAAAGAGGTCCGGTTTTTCTTGTCACTATCCCTTTCCTCCAATTTTCATTCTGATTTCGCTTGACCCACACTTTTTCATCTTTTTGGAAACTCTTCGGTCGAGCATGTCTGTCATGATAGAACTTTTGTCGATCTCGCGATTGTTCCATTTTTGCTCTCATGTCTGGTCTGAGAGTGTCAATAAGAGTTCTTGGATATCTTTTGAGAAAAAGTTCTGCTGGTGTCCTTCTGTTGAGGCATGAGGGGTTGTCCTATATGAGAATAAAAGTGTATTTAGCCTTTGCTCGTGATCATTTACATCAATCATTAGATACTTGTTTTGAAAAGTTTGAATAACTTGCTCGACACAACCGTTGGAACGACTATGGTAAAGGGTTGTTCTTATGTGAACCACGTTGTTTTCCTGCAAAACTCTTCAAATTCCTCAGAGACAAACTGATTTCCATTATCAGTCACAATGGTTTTAACCAGACCGTATCTACAGAAAAGCTCTCGTAGTCTTTTAATAACCGTACTGCTTGTGCACTCTTCATTGGAAATACTTCTAACCAACGAGAATAGGCGTCTATTACCACAAGCCACATGTATCCGTCAAATGAGCCCTTGAAGTCTACATGTATTCAAGCTGTTTCAGGAATGTTCCAGGAGTTGAGTGGAGTTTCCATGTCTTTATTCCTGAAGGTTTGACATCTTGTGCAGGACTTTACTAATTTTTCAATTTCTTCATCTATTTTTGGCCAGTAAACATACATCTTGGCTAGAGACCGCATAGCAACGATTCCTGGATGTGAAACATGTAGGTACTGTAGAATTTGTTCCCTTAGTGACTTTGGAATAACGATCCTTTCCTGCCATAATAGAATTCCGTCTTCGAAAGATAGTTCAAAACGCTTATCATAAAATATTCTGAGATTCTCTGGAACTAATTTTTTTTCAGGCCATCCTCTGATACAATATGATATAATGTGCTTTAATTCATCGTCTTCATGTGTACTATTTTGAAGTGTTCTCTTTGAGAGTGACAAATCTTCGATCTTCATTGCTCGCAAGTGATTCACCTCTCCTTGACATTGAATGGAGTTTAATGCATTTACACCATCCAGTGGTAATCTGCTTAAACTGTCCGCTAGAACATTGTCTTTCCCAGCTCTGTAGCTAATATCGTAGTCAAAACCGCTGAGTATAATACCCAACGTGCAAGCCGCGAAGCTGCGTGTTTTGGAATGGCCTGTTTGGCTCCAAAAATCTTTCTAGAGGCTTATGGTCACACAACAAAGTGAAATGTCTGCCGTAGAGATATTTGTAAAATTTCTCTACGCCAAAGCTAGTGCTTCTTTGTCAATTGAAGAGTAGTTCTGTTCCGCTGAGTTTAGTGATCTTGAAGCAGCCGCAATAGGTTTTTGAGTTCCGTCAGTACCTCGTTGAAGTAATATGGCTCCCAAGCCTCGGTTGCTAGCATCAGTTGCGAGTATCAGTGGATGGCTGGAATCGTAATGAACAAGTACCATGTTAGTGGGAATACAACTCTTAATCTGGTTGAAGGCGTCCTGACATTCACGTGTCCAATTCCATGTTGAATGTTTATGTAAGAGTCTGTGTAATGGAAAGCATAGCGACTGTAGATTGGAATAAATTTTGAGTAATAGTTCACAGATCCCAGAAACGATCGTAGCTCAGTAACATTCTTTGGTGGTGGTTGCTTCTTGATAGCTTCCACGCAATCTTCAATCGGTTGAATTCCAAGGCCACTAATTTGTGTCCTAGATAGGTCACACTATCTTTGAAAAGCTGTAATTTATCTTCTCGAGTGCAAAGTCCCGCTTTCCTCAAAATATTGTAAACTGTTTTTAACCTTTCAATATGTTCCGGTCCATTTTTACCTCCCACACATATGTCATCGAAGTACCAAGCAACATCCTCTGTTCCAACAAACAATTGATCCATCAGTTTTTGAAAGATTTTAGGTGCCGTTTTAATACCGAAAGGTAATCTGGTGAATGTGAAATATCCCTTGTGTGTTGCAATCACAAGATATTGTTTTGATTCCTCGTCGACCGGAATTTGCAAATATGCATCCTTTAAATCAATCACAGAAAACATTTTAGATCCATTTAACTTTAATACTGTTTCCTCGATTGTTGGGATAGAATACTCATCGTCTACTAAATGGGATTTATTGACACCTTGAAATCTGCGCACAACCTGACTTCTCCGTTTGACTTTGGTACAACCACTAGAGGGGACGCACAAACTATGGGCGTGACGGTTGGGTCAACAGGTTCCAAGACTCCTGCAGAGACCAAACGGTCTAGTTCTTTACTGGTAACACTGTGTAAAGCAAACGGAACTGGTCTTGGTTTATGAATTGGCAACTGAACATTATCAGCTACCCTAAACTTAGCTTTGAAGTTGCGGACGGTTCCTAAGTTGTTAGTGATTATGTCCTTGTACTCCTTATAGATCTCGCGTTGAATTCGCTCCTTATCTAGTTCGTCCAAACCAATATAATTTATACATGAACTTTGTTTACTTATGTGTTCACAGTTGGGATCTAAATTTAAAGCAATAGGCCTAATCCAGTCTTTTCCCAATAAAGGAGTACCTGTCAAACTGTCTGTGACAGCAATGTCTAGCTCCAAACAAGATGAATTCAATTCAACCTTGACCTTTGCCTCACCAAGCATTCTTATTCTAAATGACGGATATGCTCCTAAGTCCTCTGTAGGGAATAACTTAGGTTCTCCAATTTGTTTCCACGTACTTTTACTTATTACAGTTCTAGCAGCAGCCATGTCGTATTCCATAGTCACAGGAACATTATTAATGTTTAAATTCACAACATACAAAAATTTGTCCAAGTGTTTGATCTCACTTACATTGCTAACTACATTCAGGTTTTCTACTTCAAAGTTGTCTAAAGAATGAATAGAACCGTCAATGATCCCTTGAGAAACTGCTGTATCTCCGCGTGCGTCCTCGTGCAAGTCCTCCCTGCTAGAACTTCCAATCTGTTTTATGTCACGTTTACGACTGTTACCACTAAGTACTACATTATTTGACTTGAGGCAAACTCGTTCAAAGTGCCCTGTTTTCCCACTAGCTCTACACGTAACGTTAAACGCTCTGCAATTTTCATGAGCCCGTGCTTAGCTAATCCACACCTAAGACAATGGGTGTTAGGATCTAAACTTACTTTATGTCCATTCCTTGAATTATTCGGATCTTAAGTTTGCGAAAATTTAACTTTATTTACCTGTGTGTTGTTGACGTCACGAGTAAAAGCACCAATTTGTTGTTGTTGAGCGTGAGCCATTTCCATGAGACAAGCATCCTTAACAATGTCATTCAGTTTGGCGCTTTCTTCTGGATGTTTTCGGATGAGCTCCTCTTGCACTCTTGGGTCGTTAAGTCCTAAAAGAAATTGATCACGCAGTCTTTCCTCTAGAGTGTTCTTGAACTGGCATTCTGTAGCACCTGCTCGCAAATTGTTAACAAATATACTAATGGACTGTTCCTTGTCCCTGAAGATCCTCCCAAACTTAAGACGTTCTGCTAGGTAGGAAGTTTTAGGCTTGTAAAAGTTCGATAAAAAATCTTTAATTTCCTCGTAACTTACTTCCAGAATAGGAGTCGGATCAAAGTTGTCTACTATAATTTTGTAATGTTCTGCACCAATCCATTTAAGGAGTAGAATTTTCTTTGCTTCAGTATTGTGTTGGAACCCGCAAATGTTGACTTCTAACTCGAAACGCTGTTCATAGTACTTCCATGAGTCGTTGTTTTTGTTGAAATGTTCAAACTTAAAATGTCGTAATGAGCTTGAATTTCCACTATCTATAGCCGTTATTGTAGATGACGAATCAACGTTCACATTTACTCCCTGCAGCGCCATTGTAAAGTTATAGGTCTACTAAAATAAAACACATGAATAACTTGAAATAAATGTGTAATCAACAACCTAGTTTCAAGATACCAAACAAATCACAACCAAAACATTGTTTTTGTTTTTAACATATGACTGAATTAATAATATTTTAAACACATGATTTGAATTAATTATATTACACCCTGTCCAAGCTCTTCACCTCTGATCACAGATGCTATTTATGCTAATTCGGGGCGCTCTTATTACCATATATCATGGGCACTTTTTTACCGTTGGTTGGGTGCACTATTTACCGTCGATCTATGGCGCTTTTTACCACCAGTCGTTGTTGATGTTTACCGCCAGTCGGGGCGCTCTTAACTGCTGATCATTTATTAACATTGCATTAAGAATTTTTTTTCCACCACTATGGCGTCCCCCCGGGCCCTGACGCCCTAGGCCTAGTTTGCCTATATGGTAGAACCGGCCCTGCATTTTTTCTGTCTCACTTCAGGAGTTCACTTATTTAAAATTAAATCGTCCTTTTGATTTAGTTCTTCATCCCACCCAAATTCATTAAAAAGTTTAATTAACAGTTCTATGACAAAGTCAATTGATTAAATAACAAGGATCCTTTTTAAGTTATTCAGCCAACAGATAATAAGACTCAATACAAAAATCTGACCCAAGTTTTCTTCCAGTTCATGTAAATTGTTATCATACCCAAAAACACAAAGTGTTGAGGGGTTGCCAAGTCCTAAAAATGTATGATATCAAAATTTCTTCAAGTCAATGCCATTGGTTTAGAATAGCTACCGTACTCGACAAATTGATTTGATCTTTTAATGCTTGGTAAACATTCTGTAAAACATAATTATTTTATTTCAGGACCATACTTGGCCAGCAGATGTACGTTTTTTATCATTGAACCAAATGTAAATTCAATGTTTTCCCATTATAATCTAATGGGCGATGTGAATTAAAACTTGTAGGACAAGTAAATACTTGCAAATCATTAGAATGACAAGTAAACGCCAAAATTGATGTGAATAAAACAAGTATTTACTCTTACTCGTTAGTAAATACTTGAGAGGCTAGTATACCCCCGAAAAATGTCAATTTTGTTGTGAATAAACGCAAGTAAATACTTCGGTAGCAAGTAAATACTCGTCCATTCCCAAGTCAACCCTACCCCAGACTTGCCATCGTATACTTTTGTACACGAAAATTGCTGCATTTATGAACCTGTGTGGTGTAAAAATTTATAGAGACCGGCTTGATATCAGTCCCGATCTATCGGGTCTTTACGGTTTGAGAGCAGACCCCCCGTCTCAGCAGTCCTGGGCACTCAGCGAATTTCACTATTAGTAATATTAATTTTGCCCAGGTGAACCTTTAAACAAAATTTAATTACGGTACGTGCTCATAAATAGGGAAATAAATGTCTATTCTCCTTATGATAAATATCGGGAAAGAGTATGCATGTATGCTGCTGCCATGGGGGAACACTAAAAAGTAGATTTTAAGCATAAAAAATTTATTTGACCATATAAAGCCATATATTAAGTTTCATCAATATCTGTCCATAATTAAGAGTTTGCCTATTCACCATATGATTAACATAGGAAAAGAGTATGCAGGTTTGCTGCCATGATTAGTGCAGAAACCAAAGTTTTTTTTTAACATAAATGGTTGAATGTCAAACAAATGAAGCTAAATACAAAGTTTCATCCAAAAACATTGGTCGATAAGTGAAATATTTACAAATTCTTATCCTCCATAGTAAAATTAACATTGGAAGTCCAAAATAAAATGTACTACGTCATAAGACTTTTTAATATCTCGGTAACCAATGGAGATAGAGCAAAGCTTCAAAATACTAAATTGTGTGTTTTTCAGCTAAATCCAGTGGTGAATATCAAAATTTAAATTTAAAAAAATTACATATGAAAATGCAAAAAATCCATTTTTGGGGTACACAAACCCCTAAAACTACCCTTTCCGGTTGCTCAATACGTCTGTTTTATGAACTCATCCTAATAAACGTAGAATTACATATCTCTACCAATTTTTGGTTTCAATCGGACAGTTTTTACGAGAGTTATCGTGTCTAGGGACACATACATACATGGGCACCTAAAAACGAAAAAGTAACATGGTCCCGTGCTTGATGATGTAAAAAGTAAAGTGGTAATGATGCGTAGTCTGTGTGGCGCTACAAGTATATACTTGCCTTTCTGTGAATCAGATGTATCGCGAGTAAATACTTGCTAGTATACCCTCGGGTTGGCAAGTACACGGTCACAAGTAAACTCGACGCTTTATTCACATCTGTTTACTTGGAGTTAGAATACTCGTTACCCTCTACTTGTAAGTAAATACTCGTCGTACTCGTTTTTATTCACACCGCCCAATATATCCCTATTCGTAAAAGGTCTAACTTTGTTTACACATCTGCTGGCCAGGTACGGTTCAGAAATAAAATAATTATGTTTTACAGAATGTTTACCAAGCATTAAAAGATCAAATCAATTTGTCGAGTAGCTATTCTAAACCAATGGCATTGACTTGGAAGAAATTTTGATATCATATATTTTTAGGACTTGGCAACCCCTCAACACTTTGTGTTTTTGGGTATGATATCATTATTTTTTATCATATTTGGTTTTTAACAATACAATTTTTAAGTAGGAATATAGTTTTAATTAAAAGTTTTAAAGTTGAACACAACACTATGTACCGGTATTCGTTTGTCTCATTTTTACACAGGAGGTAAAAATGTGTGAGGAACACTGCAGTTGTTTATAGGATCGAATTTAGCTATTTAACTGCATTGAGAGATTGAAATACTTATGTATACCATGCTGATACCAATGATTCGTAACGGAAGTGACAGGAGTTATTAATTTTAAGGTCTCTTTAGTTTTGGTTACCTGCCTCTGAATTCCTTTTTACGATCAGGATATATAGGAATAAAACAAAATGTTTTTAAAGGCATATAAGTTTGTGCAGTGTTTATGTACCAAGTTTTATTGCTTCATCTGTAGTGTTCATACTACATAGAACTATCTTTGAGTAAAGACAACCTAAGAATAACTGAAAGTAGGCGTCACGAAAATGCGAGCCTGGATTTAAAACAGTGTTGCCGATTTGTGCCAACCTATATCCAGCTGTTGGCATCTGTTATTAATTACCGCAATAATAGGAAAATATAAAAACAAAACAAAACCAACGGCATCGCTAGGTAAGACTAATGTAAATCAGCTTCCAGCTGTTTAAATTTCCAAGCTCGTAATTTCGTTGCGCCTAATATCAACACCTGCTAATATACTACTCGTGCATAATGTCTGCTGCCTTTGTGTTCTGGATACGAAGAGGTTTAAGACGAAAGTCAAGCTATATATATTGTTTTAATATTGCACAGCTGATTAAAAGAAGGGCTGAAACAATGGTGATACGTATTTGATTTTTATTGTAACAGTTCCTTTATACTACTCTATTTTGAGTATTATGTACGGTAATGTGGATCTGTGTAAAGCAATTTATAAATGTGAGCTGATGAAATAAATGAATATGATAGCAGTGTTTTGGGTTGGCAGGGGTTTGGGGTCTTTTGAAACGAATTTAAATAGTATTGCCAAATGCCTGCTTTGTTTACCTATTAAATTTACGAAGTGTAATTAAAGTGCTTTTTGAAAAACTCGTATTTGTTTCATTTTGTGATATTTAAATTTAATAAACTTGATCTTTGCACACAAAGGTACGCACTACGTCGAGATAGAAAACTACGTGCAAGCTACATGAAATTCCTACTAGTGGTAAAAAGGCTGTAGCCCTGTTTTAAATTTAAACAAATGTTTGTTGTGCGTAGGAAACTACTTTTCTAACAGTTTGTGCTTAGGCTACTTTTGAACACACATATTTTATTTCACTGAGTGTTTTTGAGGTAAGCTCAACGATTTTTACGATTTCACTTGATGAAAAACAAGGATTAATTACAGCCTTTTTTGCTAATTTAGGAAGTGAAAATTTACCGTATTCAGCTTCATGTCTAGGCACGCGCGGTCTGTTTCGTTAGGTGGGACTTGACCGTGAGACATACGACCGAATGACCGTGCCACTGGATTTCAGAAAAATCATAAGGATCTATATATTAATACGCAAGCATGTTTCGTTTCCTCCTTTTTTCTCAGCTCGGGTGCATCGTAGGATAAATCCGCGCACACCGTTAGAAAGGTATAGTCCTGTAGATGAGCAGAATCACATTCTAATTCACATCGGACTCCAGGGCTACGCCCCACAGGCCTTCAAAGTTCCAATGTTAATCTTATGGAGAAAGGAGAATTGAATGAATCATTAGACATCTGTTGTAAAAACAACTGCTAGAAAATTAAGAAGAACAGATGTTTTAGTTCTAAAATGTTTTTAAGCTTCTTGGGTCCAGATCAACTAAAATTTGATCGAATTTCGATCAGGAGGCGATCTCTAGTTATTATAATTAAAAGAACTATCATAATTAAAGTGGCTTATTAAAAGCTAATAGAGTCAACTTGGACAAATTAATCAATCAACGAATGTCACCTGATCAAATTAAATAAATGTGATAACAGATGTTTTTGCTCTTTTAAATTAATTGTAATATTGAACGTCTTCTGTTTTGTTTACCTTTAAAAATTACGAAATGTAAACAATGTTGTTTTATAAAACTAATATTTCATGTATTTTTTTATATTTAAAGTGAATTAACTTTATTTTTGTACACAAAGGTTTGCACTACGTACATATACGAAGATTCCTACAAGTTTCGTGTGATTCTCATCAGTGATAAAGGCTGTAGCCTTGTCTAAAAATGCTTTTTGTGCGTAGGAAACTGCATTTCTACATTTCTAACTTTTTAGGCTACTTTTGAACGCATATATTTTATTTCACTGAGGGTTTTTAAAGTAAGTTTGGTGATTTTTAGTGCTTATTGGCCCAGTTAAACGGATTGAAAACGATTTCCGAATTAATTATGGCTTATTTGTGCTCTTTTGAGAAGTGAAAATTGGCCGTATTCTGCTTCGTGTCTATATAGGCACGCGCGTCGTCTGCTTGGTTTGGGTGGGACTTGGCGACGTGACACGACCGTGCCACTGGATTGAAAGGTGTTTTGTCAAGATTAGAAACACCTTTAACATGAAGTTGTTAACACAATATAAAGAGTATAATGGCAAAAATGACTAATCAGTACCATATTATATTACTTAACTACCATGAAAACAAATAATAAATATGATATGGTGGAAAACAATAATTTATTAACTGTTGAAAATACTTTTTCTGGTTATTTTTTATT
Organism: Neoaliturus tenellus; assembly: GCA_030545055.2. NCBI lineage: Eukaryota > Metazoa > Arthropoda > Insecta > Hemiptera > Cicadellidae > Neoaliturus > Neoaliturus tenellus. The sequence continues at coordinate 73,059 of JAQYXR010000446.1, read as the reverse complement.
AATAACAAACAGGCAATTCATTATATTTTTTGAGGTAAACATACTTTTGCAATTTAGTTTCGATGAGCTTGTCCATTTAGCCTTATTTCTCCACTGAACAGTTCAATTTTATGTTCAATTTGTCCATATTTTTAACAATTATAAATTTGCCAAATTTCCATGTTTAAATTGTAAGTTTTACTACTTTTTAAGAATTTTCCAAAAATTTGTTGATACTTTCTCAATTTTGATTTATTCCCAATACATCCAATAAATATTTTTGATCTAACAAATCGAATTCACTCAAACAAATTTGAATTGATCCATTTGATATGTCCAAAATATATTTTTTAGATCCAATACAATCCAATTTCATTTGGTTTATTCATCCAATTTTTGTTATCTTCAATTTTCCTCTTTTTGTGTTATCTCCAAAGCTGCATGGCTTTACAATATGATTTATTTTTAAGCCAGGATCTGAGCTAGAAATCTGAAGCTTTGCACAGCACTGCTCAATAGTACAAAATGTATTTCAGGACCACGTGGGTTTTTACTGGGCAGTGCTGCTGCTACAGTGGGTTTTACAATTTTTACATTCAGGATGGTGATGAGGTTCAAGCAAAAACCTCGCCGCCGCGAACGTGTTTTTTTTTTTTTTTTTTTTTTTTTGAGGGAGAGGCGGAAAAATGCATTACACACACAGGTGGCCAGCCTGTAGTGTGGGGGCTCCCCTAAAAACGGGTTTACCCACTAAAAAACCTCCTCTACTCTTTAGGAATCTAACCTGGAATTGTTTGTCACATTACGTCAGGCTAGGCCTAAATTTGGCTTACGCCCGTGGGGCTCGCTCCTTATCCAGCCGCTCGATCAAGGGATCTGAGCCACTTCGCGGTCCAGATCGGTTTTCTTTTCCAGGAGGATGCCCCGGACGAACTGTGACAAACAATCCCAGTTGCCCTCATCCTCCAAAATCTTTTGGCAGACCGAGTCCACCGAAAATGCACCAAAGATTTGTGTGGCCTCCAGGCGGGGCCCTTCCCAACGGGGACAGCGGAAGAATGTGTGTTCCGCATCGTCGGGAACACCCGGGCAATAAATGCAGTCCGGTGAAGCGGTCTTTCCCATTCGGTTCAGGTACGACCGAAAATAGCCGTGACCTGTCAGGAACTGCGTGAGGTAGTAGTCCACCTCCCCATGCCGCCGTTCCACCCATGGTTGGACCTGCTTGATAAGTCGCGCAGTCCATCGTCCTCGGGTGTCGTGCTCCCAGCTGTGTTGCCACTGCTGGAAGGTTCGGGAGCGCTCTTCTGTTCTTGCCGTGTCCTTGCCGATCTCGCCTTGTCTCTGATAAATCGCTTTCCTCTCCCCTGCCAAGAGCTTGACAGGGATGACTCCGGCAACCACCAGGACGGCAGGTTCGGACACTGTCCGGTAGGCGGAACACACCCGGAGCGCAGCTTGACGCTGAACCCGGGCGAGTCGCAACCTGTAGCACTCCTTATCTAGAGTGCCTGCCCACACCTCTGCTCCGTAAAGAAGCACGGACTGGACCGCGGACATCAACAGACGTTTTCTGCTGGATCGGGGACCCCCGACATTGGCCATCAGCCTACTAAGGTAAGTGACTACCTTAGCGGCCTTGTCTGCCGTACGGAAGATCTGATCCCTCCAGCTTAACTTGGTGTCCACCATAACCCCGAGGTATTTGGCGGCACGAGTTGATCTGACCACCTCCCTTTCCACTCGAAACGGGACAACGGTGTCGATCCTCTTCTTCGTGAGAATCACGATCTCCGTCTTAATGAGAGCAAGCGAGAGACCATGATCGGACATCCAGTTTTTGACCACCCGCATAACTCGGTTCAACTTCAGTTGGGCCAGCTCAACGTTGCGTGCAGCAATAAGAGCTGCGACGTCATCGGCGTACCCAACCAAAGTGGTTTCCTCAGGCATCTCGGACCTCAGGAGGCTGTCATAGGCAATGTTCCAGAGATCCGGGCCGAGTATTGAACCTTGTGCGGCACCAGAAGTGACTTCCATCATCCGCGTTCCGTCCCTCGTGTCATAAATCAGGCTTCGAGAGCGTAGATAATCCTCGATGAGCCGCAACAGATATGCAGGAATACGAAAGGTGTTGCGAAGCGCATCCAACATATCGACCCACCTCGCCGAGTTGAAGGCATTCTTGACATCAAGCGTAACAAGAAGCACTACTCGGCGGGAGAAATGGTTGTGGCTCTCGGCTCTCTCCACAGCTCTCTGAACTTCGGTGACAGCGTCGATCGTTGACTGTACCTTTCTGAAGCCGTACTGACGGGAGTATAAGTCCCCGGCAGCTTGCACGGCAGAAGTCAGGCGGGAACGGATCAGCTTCTCGAACAGCTTCCCAGCCGTGTCCAACATGCAGAGAGGCCTGTGGGACGACGGCAGCTCGGGATCACCTTTGTCCTTGCTGATCAGTACAAGCCTGGCTGTTTTCCAGGGAGCCGGAAACACCCCTTCTACCAAACAGGCATTGTACATTCTCAACAACAAGTCAGCGTTGATTGAAAAAAACTTTCTTTAAAACCTCACTGGGAATCCCGTCCGGGCCAGGAGACTTGTTGCTCTTCAGGGAGAGAACGGAGGTTTCCAGCTCCTCGAAAGTGAAGAGTGGAACGTCCTCTACCCGTCCGAAGTCAACCGGCGGTCGCTGTGGATGTTCAGGAAACAACGCAGCGACGATCCTCCACATGGTGGCGCCCTCCATGATGGAAGGTGGAGAGCGGGCGCCGAGTTTCTGTGTTACAAGTTTGTAACCCAGGCCCCAAGGGTCGGAGTCAACGTCGTCACGAAGTCTCCTCCAGCTATTTGCCTTGCTCCTGTTGATCGCCTGGCGGAGAGATTTTCTCGCAGCTTTATAGGCCTCCGACTTACAAACTCTGTCTGCGGGGTTTCTCGCTCTTGTGGCGGCTCGTCTAGTTCTTAAACATGTTCTTCTGAGTTCCGCAATCTCTTCAGTCCACCAGTAAACGGGTTGTTTGTCGCGTCGGGGTTTCCTTCGCGGCATAGACTGGTCGCAGGCCGAGACGATCAGTTCCATCGTGGATGTAACTAGTGCCTCGGCCCCAGCCTCACCAGGATTCCCCTGCGCTCCCCCGAGAGATGACTTCGGTGAACTTGACCACGTCCAGTTTGTTGGTTTTCCACCGGCGTGGCCCTTCCCGAGATGCGGAAACTCGACGATTTGCCTGATCATGCAGGTGAAAAACGACGTATTGGTGGTCGCTACCCGTGTAGTCCTCCACAACCCTCCAGCCAGAGATCCTCGGAAGGAGCGACTCAGACACAAAGGTGACGTCAGGGATCGTGCCTCTCTGCCCGGGGCGCCGAAAAGTAGGTGTGTCTCCCTGGTTGAGGACGACAAGACCGGCCCTGGCGATGAAATCCAGGATGTATTTCCCCCGGGAGCTGGTAGAGGGCATTCCCCACTCGACGGCCCTGGCGTTGAAATCGCCACCAACGACGACATGCCCGGTGGTGCCGAGAACGCACTCCTCTAGGCTATCTATCTTGTCGCGGAAGTCCTGGACGGCCTCGTTGGGTGTGAGGTAGCAACTGAAGATAGTCACGTCCCTACACCGAACCCCAGACGAATCCTCGGCCGCGCCCGTGACTCCGCACCAAGACATCTCGTGTATTACGTGCCCAAAATGCAGCAGTACCGAGGCTGTCCGAGATCCAAATGTTTGGGTCTCTGTCCCGATACTGTTCGCTGATAAGGAGGGCGTCAGCACCAAGTTCTCGGGCGAGCTGATCTAGCCGCGAACGTGTTAAAAGGATTTTTTAGGTAAGTATTCTCTTTTAACACTTTTTCAATAGCTTTTTCTATAATTTCTTTAAGTATTTTCATAGCTTTTTGTTTGGATTTCTCCATAAATACATTTAATAGGCTTTCATTAAAAAAAAAAAAAAAAAAAAAAAAAAAATCAGTAGAACTGCTGTAGCTATCAGTTAAACTATTGTATATTTTAATTTAATAAAATAACTTTAAAAACTTAACCATGTTTATTCAATCGAAGCTAGATAACAACTAACTCCTATAACATAAACAAAAGCCATAATAAATAAATAACATATGTTAATTTTACATATGTTACACTTCTTCCTCTTGAGTTTGGGCTTCTATTTAAGGGGCTTACAGACGTCGAAATTTATAAAACCATTTTATAAATTGGTAAATTGGGGAATTTATAAAACCATAACAATTAACATGGAATAGGGACAACATGAATAAAACACCATTGTAAATATTAGGTTTAGTAGTAGGAAATAGATATTATTTTAGAACAAGGACGCATTCATGTACATATTTTTGTACGTGTTGAATAAAGATTCTTTTGATTTCATTTGAAAGTAGAGAAGGCAAGTTGCTGGCTGCAAGTACTTGCCTGTTGCACCTTATTATATCTATAGAGGTACTTTCCTCTTTAATTCAGGAAAACAGACGGCAAGTGACGTAATGGACAGTATACTTGCAGCCAACTTGCCTTCTCTACTTTCCCCGTCTATAAGGTGCTTTATAAAAATAGCATTTCGCCTTTTCATACCCTAATTTTTAATGGACACTATGATCTACTTTTTCTACAATTACTCCTTCAACTAGCCGTGTTTTTAGAATATTCTCTTTCATGGGAATTTTACTTTTTAAACTTCTGCTGTTAGAAGCTGAGTTGGAGACACTTCAAGGTTGGAAATTGCACTGCTAGTTCACCTATAAAGACCATCCTCATAATTAGACCAATTCATATATAAGAGGTCAAAATTGTGGTTCGGATCCCAAATTAAACTGTAGGTCCCTAGATACCATTGGTTGTTGGGCTATGAATTAACAGTCCTGTCTAAGGAGAATGTCTGCCTTAGTCAGTAACAAGACTACAAGATCGCGCCACAATCATCCTACACTCATCTCTCATTCATACTTGTAGTCCAGTGAATAGGGGGATGTTTGCTTACAAACGGTCCGGTAGTTCTAAATTTTTATATGTTGTCTAGGATGGTTAGTAGTTGTTTAAATTGCAAAATGCACAATTTTCCCGCCTCCGCGCCCGCCGCCATATTGAAAAATATGAAAAAATCCGTACTTTCTTCAGATTTTTTGTTATATCATCGTTGGGGTGGCATTTTATATAGAAGACAGTAATGTAAATGTTGTAGACAATTAAATTTCCTATAATTTACATATTTAATTTGTCTGTGTAGGACTTATGGTTATGGAGATATTCACTTTTAAAAATATATAAATATTTCATTTACTGTATTCTTATTTGTCAACATTTTGATTTTGGAACACTACAATTCGCCAGGCAGTTGAGATCATTTTGAGTAATTTTTTACGTGATGAACTACACCCAGTATATAGTGTTCCTGACAGCCAACCCAAGAACGACGTACGTATTTTACTGTAATGGAAGGCGACATTATGTATACAGAACAAAATAAGTATGTACCATGTTTAAAACTTTACTACTAGCGAGTCAGGAGAAGAGACCTGAGTGAATTTAAAAGTGTTGCCAGGGCTCTTGACTGGCCAAATGTTATTTTTTACCCACTAAACTGGAGGAAAACATAAAGCTGATTACTTTTCCAAATCACCCCCGTCGCAGCAGACTTGCATACTCAGCGAATTTCCAAAGGAATTTGAGATTTTGTATTTTCCCCATAAACACCATAGGAATGAGTATGTAGGTTTGCTGCTATGGGATATTGTTAGAAAATGTTAGGAAATATAATGATTAGGTAAGGTAAATATAAAATTGTATCAATATTTGGTACTTTTTAAATTTTCCCCATAAACCCCATGGGGGTGAGTATGTAGGTTTGCCGCCATATGGGTGTTGTAAGCAAATATCAGTTAAACCCTACCTAGTGAAGGTACATACCAAATTATACCAAGTTACATAAATAATTAAGTGGGATACAATGTTCTATTGATTTCCCATAAAATTAACATGGGGAACCTTGTTTTTAGCTTTTCTCCGTTATCTGTCAAGCGAAGTTAAAAATTCAAAATACTAAATTGTTTGGTTTTTTAAGCTCTTTTAAATGGTTTTAGTTAAAATTGTAAAAGTTTGAAATTTGAGGTCCAAAAATGCCAAAAACCTATTTTTTGCCCTTTTGAAACCCCATAAAACCCCATTCCTATAACCCGATCATGCTGGTTTGCTAACTCATGAAAATAGAACTGGGGTTACACCTTCATACCAAATTTCATCAAAATCGGAAAAAGTAATATCGTCCCGGTCCTAGGTCTTACCAATATCAAAATTCAGGCAAATTAAAAAAAAATGAAATATTTATATATTTTTAAAAGTGAATAGCTCCGTAACTATAAGTCCTAGATAGACAAATTAAATATGTAAATTATAGGAAATTTAATTGTCTACAACATTTACATTACTGTCTTCTATATAAAATGCCACCCCAACGATGATATAACCAAAAATCTGAAGAAAGTACGGATTTTTTCATATTTTTTCAATATGGCGGCGGGCGCGGAGGCGGGAAAATTGTGCATTTTGCATTTTAAACAACTACTAACCATCCTAGACAACATATAAAAAATTTAGAACTACCGGACCGTTTGTAAGCAAACACACCTTTTTTTGTCTCTATTCACTGGACTAGTTATTAAAGTTATTATTAAGTTATTATACTGTTTCTATAGTTAAGTAAATATACAACTGCAGGTCTTGTTTTGTTTCTTGACATTTCTGTAACATTTCTTTAAATATACCTACTGATCTTTCTGCCAATCCATTAGACTGGGAGAATAAATATTATGGTTATAATATCCTACTCATGTGAAAACTGTTTAAATTCTTGACTGTTGAACGGCATGTTATCAGCAATCATTGTTTTCAGAGTCGGCCTTAGCCTGTGCGGGGCCCAGTGCAAACCTCCAGTGCGGGGCTCCCCGAAAACTACCCCCTAAGCAAAATTTGTTCTACCTTTCCAAAGCCCCAAATGTAATTTATCATTTAAAAATGAAGTAATTACATAAGGCTTGTAATAATGAAGATTGTGACAAAAATACTTACCAGTTATGTGATTTCACATGTTCATTAACTTTTAGCACAAAATGAAAATATAATTTTTAACTATTATTGTTTGGAATGAACAGTAGAATTTGAATATAGAAAAAGAACAATAATATAGTTTAAAATTTGTTTTAAGATGAATGTAGAAAACTGGAATTTTCTTTTGCAAAATTCTAAAAAGACCTCGATAAAACATTGTGCGAGTGAATATAAAATTGAATATATTATTATTATATAAATATTTTAGACAGTTTTATTCCTTACACAAAAACATATAATAAATGGGAAGACATTTTTTAGTTATCTAAGTTACAGTGAAGTGTCGAAGGCAATCCAAGTGAGTGAGGTGGAAAAGCAGAGTAAAGTGATAAGCCTGAAGAATCTGGAAAACCTGCAAGCCTGTGAATTGGACTCTTCTTTATGTTTAGATTTAAACTAGGTCGCCTTGACAATAACTGTTATGAGTTTGCTGATTTTCAAAAATTACCAAAGTCAAAAAGTATTGAGAAAGCTGCAATAGATAAATGTCTCAGTAAAAGAATACCATTTAACTCTAATTGTAAATCAGATCTTATAATGTTATATAACGTGCAAGGTTTAAATGCAACAAAGATATCTGAACTTAGTTTATTTTTGTCTGAATCAAAATTAAAAGTTAAAGTAATTTCACTAATTGAACACTGGTTGGATGATAATTCAATTGTTTTAACTAATACAATAAATAATTTTAAATTAGCTGATGCCTACATAAGAAAAGATGGCCTCAGAGGAGGTTCCTGTATTTTAGTTGAAAAAAATTGTAAATATTTAGCTTTAAAAGATTTTACTGACTATTGCGAGGATTTTATTTTTGAATGTTCAGCAGTAGAACTTTCTGATATGAATTTGATCATCCTATCTATATACACTGTACCTATATATAAAATAAGTAGACTTTTTCTTGCGAGGTTTGAAAAGCTGGTCTCAAGTTTGAAAAATAAAGCAAAAAATATGTCTGTTTTTATCACTGGTGATTTTAACATAAATATTCTGGAAAGTAACAATTTATCCTGTAGGTTTAGAGAAGTGATCGAGTGTAATGGGTTTTGGCTGCAGTTTGAGGAGCCTACAAGGGTAGACCAAACTCACAATACTGCAACTTGTTTGGATAACATAATTACAACTAGGAACTATGACGTGAACTGTAAGATTAATATTGATTTAGGCTTGTCAGACCATCATGCAATTTTTTTAAACCTACCTAAGCAATAAGCCCAAAACTGCCGATCTAATCAATTTTAAGTGTAGTAAAAGAATGTTCTCCGATGAAAACATTTCTTTCTTTGTAGATTATATGAGGGATAACAATATTTTTACTTTTGATCCAGATTTGAACCCCAATGAAAATTACTCTAACTTTTTAACCCAATTCTTACTTATATTCAATCATTCATTTCCTCCAAAAACGTTAAAAAAAACACATAAAGCTAAGCCATCAGTCTTGAATTGGGTGACACAAGGAATAAAATATCTAGTTTAAGGAAAAGAGAACTTCACTCAGAGGCAAAGAAAAGTAGAGATAAATCGTTTCTAATTTATGTTAAACAATACAAAAAAATCTTCAAAAAAAGTTGTTAGGGCTGCAAAAAATAAGGTCAAATAGCCAATATATAAAAAAATCTGAAATCAAGTCTAAAGCTGCGTGGCATATAGTTAATAAAGAACTTGGTTATACCAATCATAAAAATAGTAGGGAAACCATGTTAAATGTGAATGATATAGACATATGTAACCCTCAAGATGTAGCAAATGTATTTAATAATTTTTTCGCTAATACAGCACTTAATATTAATCTTCATAAACCCACAGTAAAAGGTGTTCATGACACTGTTAAAAGCTTATGTGAAAATGGAGGATTTTCACTGAGCAATCTGGAGCTCACAACTAAGGAAGAAGTGAAAAAGATTATTCTCTCTCTAAAAAATAAAACTTCTGTGGGTTGGGATGAAGTTCCTATTATTTTGCTTAAATCTAGTGTAGACTTAATCTCAGAACCTTTAGTTCAAATCATAAATCAGTGCTTATCATTTGGAATGTTCCCGGATAAGCTAAAATATTCTCAAATATCTCCTATTTTTAAAAAAGGCTCCAGGACAGATGTTAATAACTATCGACCAATATCGGTTTTGAGCAATTTTTCTAAAATCTTTGAAAAAGTTATAAATTTTAGGTTGATTAACTATTTTGAAAATAATAATTTGTTTTATAGTCATCAGTTTGGTTTTAGGAAAAACGTTGGTACGGTTTCAGCTCTTATTCACTGCATCAATGAGGTCACTGGGGCTTTGGATGGGGCACAGAGTGCAGCTGGTGTTTTCTGTGACCTGTCCAAAGCCTTTGACTGTGTTGACCACTCAGTATTATTACAAAAACTTAATGATTATGGAATCTCGGGCACCTGTCTTTCTTTAATCAAATCATACCTCTCAGACAGGAAACAAAGAACTCTAAATTCTGTGGATGGTATTAAGCATTTTTCTTCTTGGAAAAGTGTAAACGCCGGCGTGCCCCAGGGATCAATCTTAGGTCCACTTTTCTTTTTAATCTATATTAACGATCTCCCTAAATCCATCAATAGAGAACTAATCTTGTTTGCTGACGATACCACAGCAATTATAAAAAATAAGAGCAAATCAGAACTTTCAGTATCCCTCACGGAAACTATGAAAGATATGGAAAATTGGTTCAAAATTAACGGTTTGAAACTCAACATTGATAAAACTCAGGTAATTAAATTTTCAGCTAGGAATGACAATGAATCAATTAACTTCCCTAATTTAGTAAATTCTCATAAATTTCTAGGTGTTCATCTTGACAAAAATATGAATTGGAAGGTACATTTGGACTTTGTTCAAAAGAAAATAAGATCAATTTCATTTGTTTTTGTCCACTTAAGGGATTGCATATCTTTTGATATTCTCAAGACAATTTATCATGCATACGTAGAATCTATTTTGAGGTATGGTTTGATTCTATGGGGTCAGGCAACGGATATAAGGACAGTTTTTAGGCTACAAAAACGAATTATACGCATTATGACTAATTCCCACCCAAGAAGTTCCTGCAAACCTCTTTTTCAAAATTTAAAAATTCAAACGCTCACAGGATTGTATGTATATGAGATATTGAGCTATATACACAATGTTAAAAATAATCTTCCGGAAACTTTAAATTTTAATCATAACTACAATACTAGGAATGAAACCTTATTTAGATTACCAAAACACCGATTAACACTCTACGAAAAAAGTCCTTTGTATGCTGGGTTAAAATTATATAATGAACTGCCAGTATATTATAAAAATATGAACACAAATCAATTCAAAGAAAAAATAAAGAATGAACTCCTTAATCGGGCACTCTACACTCTACAGGAGTACTACAGTAATCCTTTGAGATAGTACTCTTATTTTAACTTTCCAGAATAATTTTTGAGTTTTGTTTTGATTTGATTGACTTATTTTTTGTAATATAAGAATATTTTAAGTTAAGTTTAGTGACGATGCACCTGTTCTGTATGTTTTCACATATTTATGAATGTTTTGTGCAAATAAAATGTCTTATGTCTTATGTCTAATAACACTTCACATACAAGTTTTACATGAATGAAAATCTTTTAATCCAACCTAATCTAAATAGGCTCTAGGCAAATTTAGTACAAACCTGAACAGATTTATCAGTGATAGGATTTTACAAAACTAATGAAAACTATCATAAAATGAAAATATTTTAATAATGTAAATTATTAGTCCTACTTTTAGTTTTCACCAGTCAAATTAACAATATGAATTTTAAAAAATAACTTGATAAAGATAGGCCAACTATGATGTAACATTAAGATATGGCTAAAATTTGGCAATTCACTAGGCTATTAGTTTAATAAGTAGTCCTGGGCCTGAATTTCCATTTTCAGATCGTTCAACGGCAATTATCTGTCTATCCATAGTCGCGTAGGTCCACAGTTTACGACAAAGAAAATATGCTTTTGACTTCAACAACTCTTAACTCAAAACAAAACTAACAAAAAGTCATGATTATTTTGCGCAAAGAAACGAAACGAGAGAATCAGGTCCAGTGTTACAAGATTATCGTAACCGCAGTGAAATTATTGTGCCGTCAAATAACTTCATAATATTTTAGAAGATGAATCTTTTAGCCTATGAAATGTGTTATTGAATAGAATCGCACAATAATGAGTTAGTAAATACTGTATGAAATTAAATTATGTAACACGAAAAAAAAATTAACTACGTGATAAAATAGTATACAATGGGCAAGACAAAAAATACCGTATGATACAAGCCAGTCCGTGGTTTTCCAAACGGAAACAAATCTGATACATTAGCGACTCAAGCGGATGGAATATAAACAACTGGAAACAGTGACGCGATTGGCTGTAGAGTTAACTCGGCTGCCAACCGCAATGTGCGCTAGTGAAGTCTCACTAGCGCTCCAAGCCACAGGTATGCCTGTTAATGGTATGTCTGATTGTTTCGGAGGACAAGTGTCATGACTGTCTTCCGAATAACTTCCGATGTATTGCGTGAATTGCTTCATTTACTCGCGGAAGTTTTGAGACAATGAAGGTCAGCTTTATTTTCTTGATGATAATAATTGGTTTTAAAAGGCTATAATCTTGCTCTTTCAAAGTTATATGAGGGAAATATCACAAAACCAAACGATTTTGTACATTTTAGGTCAGAATCGGTATCGAATACAAAGACCCCAAGTATCGAGTATCGTGGAATCGAGAATTGGAATCAGCCCATCACTAAACATAACGATTAATTTTGATTTAGCTACATTTTTACACATCACAAGAAAAACACTGTAAAAGTATCCTCAACATAGTGTTTTGTCGAGTTGGTATATAAAAATGGAGGGAAACACAGCTGTGACTGTAATTAAATTTTAGGACAATTAAAAAAAAGTGTTCTAGGTGATAAAATTATATTACATCTAGTTTTAATAATTGGCAGATATATCCGCATACTGTCCGATAAGCAAAAAATATTCGCAAATATACCCGCCTATAGTCTGGGAAGGGTTTTAAAAGTTCTCAAGAAACAAGTAATAATAGACCATACAAATTTATGAACTCTTAAATTTGAGAACAATAGCTCAGAGAAACACTAGGAAATAAATTAATTTTCTTATATTTCTAGGTATACAGTATTTTGAAACTCGTCTGATAATATCAACCAGTTTATGGCGTCTAATGTAGTTTAAATAATTGCTAAATGCATGGAGTGAACAAGTCACATAAATTATAATATGATCAAACATAGGCCTAACAAAAATGTATTTTAATAATTTTGAACTATGGTGTTCTGTAAACACCATCAAAAAATTTCTATCTAGCCTTTAACTCATATTTGTATATTCTAAGTTTTTTTATGTAGGCCTAGCTATCAATTTATTTCCCGTCAAAACTGACTTCAATGTCTAGTTTCTGTCAAAGAAGTGGTAGGCCTAATTGATGAAAGTCAGCCAAAAATTGACTGGGTTCTCGGATTCTTTCAATCTATTGGAAGGAATGGCAATGGAATCGAGTTATAGGTTACAAAATATATAAGCCATTATTACAATTATATATTTTTGTTTTGTTCCAGAGCTCATCAAGCACCTCCAGCGCCAGCACCTACCCCTACTCCAGCCCCGCCCCCCACTGAGACTGTGCCAGCCCCAAGGGAACAGCCAGCAGCGGCACACTCCGCAGACATGAGGGAGATCACCCGAAACATGAGACGAATCGAGATTGACGAGCCTGCTGTTGTGATGAGGGGCAACGCTGGCCAGGAGTGAGTAGAAACTGATTAGGGTTGATCTTCAACAGGTAGTAGGCCTGTTTTAACTCCCAATAAGGGAAATTTTTAATTGTATCAAAATATTGTTGTGGGAAATACGTTAAGAAAACACATACAAGTTAAAAAAAAATTTAAACGTCCTTTACATCTCTTTCTTAAGAATGGTCTCTTAATACTCGAATATGTTCTGATCAAATTAAAAAGACATATGTCCAGATTCATATATTTCATTATTCTCAGAATAGAACATTATTGCAGGGTTAGGCAGACAGTTAGTTCCCTTTTTAATAAATAGAACCATGGCTGGCTTCAATGCAGGAGGCTACACTTTCGTTCATTCAAATTAATCTGGTAGACGGTTAGAACAGATAAAATTTTGAAAGAAGCGTAGTTTGCCACAAATCATCATTTATGTTGTTGCATCTCACCTATTATAGTTATACATATACATATTTTATTATTGATGAGCCAATGCAAGAAATCTTCTAATAATAATATACTGAAACTTGTATAGTAGTGTTAACTTATAAGAGTGAAAAATCGCAGGAAATAACACATAAAATCCTTTATTAAAATATCCTCTCTCCCGCTCCGCACATTCTTCCGGCTGTCCACGTTGCGTGATGCCCGTGTTTTCGTCGTGGTAGGTATGTCTTGCTAGCACGATTCTCGTGGGGTTCTCTTTTACTGATCTGAGTCCTGGCATTTCCCTGATTTGTTGTTCAATTTGTATTGTGCTACTTAACGCTTATGGCATGTCTTATCAATAAAACATCTATAACTCAAAGGCTTTATTAATTACCTGGCTCGTCAGCCTTAACACAATTTTTGCCATTACAGTACACTCTCGTTCATCGGAACTAATGTGGCGGACGGCCGGTTCGGATGTCAAAAAATTCCGATGAAGCGGAGTCCGTCGTGAGTCATCATTTCCGTCCGTACGGTGACCTATCGTGATTGTATTCACTCTTGTTTTTAAGATAACACAAGAGATTTTATGAAAATAAGGCACTCAAAACTTTGAACATCATGGTAACAATGAACGTATAGGAATAAAAACAAGGCAGGAAATAAAGATCCAAAATCTTTATTCTCATATTCCACTCATATTCCAGCAGTCAACTGACTTCCACGTAACACAGGTGCAGTCGTAACGCAAGACAGACTGAATGACAGTTTGGGAAGCGGTCGAAACGGATGTTCACTTCCTGCCCCCTTCCTCTTTCTATTTTTGTGCGAATACTCCATGGCCTCGTAAATCACATCGATGGGTACAGGTTATGGAAAACGCCTGATGACGTTTGATGCAAAATGTAATACTTCACTGTTGTGCGGATAGAAGGAATGTAAATTGAAGGCGCTAAAACGGAAAAATTATTATTTATTTCGTAAAAAAAAATTAATAATATCCTGATTTTCAGTTCCGATGAAGCGGAGTTCTGATGTCGCCGAGTCCGATGAACGAGAGTGTACTGTACATTACTCTGCTGTAGTAGCAAGATTTTTTGTGTCACCCAAGTTAAATTATCCTCATTGCAATTTTTTTTTAAACAGAATGAAAAGAAAGAATTGGAACTGGTGAATTGACTTGAAGATTGCTGGCAAGTAAATAAGGAGACAGCAGACTTTTTCCATTGTGTTTATGCAATATTGTTTACTTTTGCAGAGTTCCGGCAACAGCCAATTACATTCCTCTTTATTTGATTCCGGGACGTGGCATTTATGAGTACGAAGTACGATTTTCACCTCCAGTCGACGACAGGGCCTTGATTGAAAAAATGCTCTTCGCCCAGCACAAGGACATTTTAGGAGGGAAACGCCGAACTTTTGATGGTGTCACACTCTACCTCCCAAACAAATTGGAAGTGAGTCTTGTTATTGTTGAGAGGAAGGGCTTTTTGACAATAATTTTTATTAATACTTAAACTTATATTTGTAGAATGACACTTAAGTTTTAGGTTCAAGGTTCATAAAATGAAATCCAAGGTCAAGGTTGTAAAATGTAATTTTTCCTTAATTCTTGCACAGACTGATTAAGTTTAATTTGGAGAGTAATTTATATTCAAGTAACGTTCATCAACCTCTCATCTAGGCTATATTAAATAGCTACCGTTAGTTGCAGTAATGAAAGTTGTAAATGATTGTTATCATTGGTTATGGAGAAATTTAGTTTTTTTTCTCACTGATTTAAATCAATCAGTGCTGAAGGTTTCTTTATCAGCTTAATGTTGTAAAAAGTAGGTGAACAAATTAGTCATACCACAATAAGATGTTATGACATATATATTTTACTCATTTTTGTGCAATGTTTAGCAAACGCTGAGTCATCGCATATTCTTTATTGTAACCCTTAGAGAGTTGAGAGGTATTTTGCCAAACTACTCTTTAACTTATTATTTACAATATTTCAAACTTGCAATGCATATTACAATGTAAGTTGTTTTTCCTTTTAGTTTTTTTTTTTTTTTTTTTTTTTTTTTTTTTTTTTAGGGAGAGGCGGAAAAATGCATTACGCACACAGGTGGCCAGCCTGTAGTGTGGGGCTCCCCTAAAGACGGGTTTACCCACTAAAACACCTCCTCTACTCTTTATGAATCTAACCTGGAATTGTTTGTCACATTACGTCAGGCTAGGCCTAAATTTGGCTTACGCCCGTGGGGCTCGCTTCTTATCCAGCCGCTCGATCAAGGGATCTGGGCCACTTCGCGGTCCAGATCGGTTTTCTTTTCCAGGAGGATGCCCCAGACGAACTGTGACAAACAATCCCAGTTGCCCTCATCCTCCATAATCTTTCGGCAGACCGTGTCCACCGAAAAAACACCGAGTTTTCTTGTGGCCTCCAGGCGGGGCCTTTCCCAACGCGAACAGCGAAAGAAGGTGTGTTCCACGTCATCGGGAACGCCCGGGCAGTAGATGCAATCCGGTGAACCGGTCTTGCCCATCCGGTTCAGGTACGACTTGAAATAGCCGTGACCTGTCAGGAACTGCGTGAGGAAGTAGTCCACCTCACCATGCCGCCTTTCTACCCATGGTTGGACCTGCTCGATGAGTCGCGCAGTCCATCGTCCTCGGGTGTCGTGCTCCCAGCTGTGTTGCCACTGCTGGAAGGTTCGGGAGCGCTCTTCTGTTCTTGCCATGTCCTTGCCGATCTCGCCTTGTCTCTGATAAATCGCTTTCCTCTCCCCTGCCAAGAGCTTGACAGGGATGACTCCGGCGACCACCAGGACGGCAGGCTCGGACACTGTCCGGTAGGCGGAACACACCCGGAGCGCAGCTTGACGCTGAACCTGGGCGAGTCGCAACCTGTAGCACTCCTTATCTAGAGCGCCTGCCCACACCTCTGCCCCGTAAAGGAGCACGGACTGGACCGCGGACATCAACAGACGTCTTCCTTTTAGTAGGCTACTACTAAACAAAGACATCTAGTCAGTTTATTTGATTTGTTTGCCTCAACCGTTTTCCAACATTTAATTTTTCCAGGTTGATTCTGTGAAAAGCACCCACCCAGTAACAAATGAAGAACATACAGTATCATTCATATTCAGGCGAGAACGCGCCATGGGGGAGTGCACCCATATGTACAATGTACTGTTCAATAACATTCAGCGAGAGTTGAATCTGGTGAAACTTGGACGCGAGTATTTTTCTAAGGACTTAGCACATTCGATTCCTCAACATAGGTAAGACTTTGTTCGTATTGTGAAATTTTAGTTCTGTACATCTAAAATTTCTCATTGAGTGCAAAAAGCCCATGTGACTGACGGGCATAAGGATTAAATCTGCCCCAAATGAAAGTGAATGGAAGTGTTAAAATGGTGAAATTCCCTTCAGGATTGCATGCAAATAGCGTGGTCCGAGTCTTAATTTTAGACATTAACCACTAATTTCAGTGATGAAAATTTAAAAACAATAATTTAAATACAATTTTTTATGAACCTGGAGTCTTGCCTAAACTTTTTTGAATTAAATATGTACGATAGAGAGTAAAGAGTCAAAACCCATGTCGTACTGGTGTGGTTTGGATAGTCATAAAAAATTAAGTAGGACTAATAAAAACGTAACTATATTGTTAAAGTTCACTTTCTTTTAATCTTCATCTTTTAATCAGATGATTGTACAACTTAAATTAACTTAATTTGTAAAAAATAAAGCATAGTTAGTTTTTTCTAAAACTAGATCGCTATTTAAAACTTTTAATCATCATTTTTTCCTTGGTTCTATTTGGCAGTCTCAATTTACAATTTCTTATTGTTTGGCCTATTTACCAAGAACTGTGGACCTTTTCATCAGTTAAGATATTGTCTGAGCTATACTCCTCAATGGTTTTTCGATGAAAATATTTTCAAATAATATATAGGCTTTGATGACAAAAAGAAAAAAAAAAATACAATGTCATTTATTTTTATATGTAATTGGGCTCTGTTTGCCGCTTCTCACTAGTTTTTTTTTCATAAAATTTTTTTTAATACTGTACACTGAATCAAGTATCATGAAAAATACAATGATAATTGCCTTTATATTGCAGAAATAAATTTTATGTGTTTTATCTCACGAGGTAACACACTGCTCTTGGCACTAAATTATGTCCTGTGTGGATTTTCAGGTTGGAAATCTGGCCAGGTTATGTGACTGCTGTGGCCGCCTTTGAAGGTGGAATAATGTTGAACTGCAATGCTTCTCACAAGGTTCTTCGAACCCAAACTGTACTGAAATTTATGTAAGTGGTATTTTGCGACAATCCAAGCTTAGTGTTGATTAATTATATTAAATTTAGCAACAGATTTATTATTATTTTTAATAAACCCCACCTTTAACATTTCTAGTTTGTTTTTCCAATGCCTGACAATTTTTGTTACGATAATTAATTACAGGCTATGGTGTGCAAGCATCCTGAAATTATTTAGATACTAAGCAAAATTAACTTTGTCTGCTTACTGCTTAGTCCCGTTACTTTAGTTGGTGGGAGGGTTATAAAGACCTACTTGCTTGTAAACCCTTCTACAAGGTATTCACTAACAACCATTTCTAGATCATCATCAGTCTCAAATTTAAACTTTATATCTGATGTATCAGTATTTATGGATGATCGACACTGTATTGTGTTTGCAGAGATGATGTTATCCACCAGACTGGACCCACCACCTATCAGGAGGTTGTGATGAAACAGCTGATAGGACAATCCGTCATGACTCGCAACCCCGTCAGAGTCTATAGAATTGATGATATTGATTTCAAACAAAATCCAACTAGCACTTTCAGTATGGGTGATGGTACTAAGGCAAGTAAAGAGTGTTTGCAATAGACTGATTTATTTTCTAGCAGTTCAGGTCAGGCCAAGCTGCTTAAATTGGCGAGTCTTGCAATAGATGATGGTTTGCTATGATGTTCAAAGCAATGTACAGTAGTGTAAATGACAAAGCCTATGTTCAGAAGTCCCAAGAATTAAAAGCTCTCAGTGATAGAATTTTACTAAAAACTCTCTTGCTAAATGCATATTTAAAACTCAATATTTTTATGGTTTTTGATAAGTTAATATGTGTTTTTCATAGCTGCAAAAGGTCATAATTGATACTTATTCACACAGTGTTCGTTAAAATATCCTCCTAGAGTTAATTTTGGTGTTCAGCTGTCTTAAATTACCCTTCATAAGAGTCATCACGGAGTTTTCCATCGGGTACTTTTATTTTTGTAAAGAAATACGTATTGTTACTAGCCGACAACCTCAGTTAGAGTACCATAACTCATGGGCATCTTAAACATGTTTACTCATTATACATGGTTTTTATACAAATTTTTAATAGGGCCTAGTATAAAATTACACTACTTGTTTATTATTTTAATACCTAGAAAAAGAACTTTATGAGTCACCTTTCGTGTTTTGAGATCAAAAACACCCATGAATGGTAAGATTATTCTTTAAAATGTGCACTACAACTTAGTTTGTTTTTCGCAGATGACATACATTGAGTACCATCAGAGAAAGGGTATCGAGATAAAAGATCCAAGGCAGCCATTACTTCTCCACCGTCCCAAACCCAGCAAACGGCCCGTGAGTATCAGTTGCATGTTTCTTTAGGCTCAGTATACTTTTAGAAAATTTCGCTTCGCTACTTGAATTTGTATTAGGTTGGCAAATTGAAAGCTTACTACAGGTTCATTGCATTAATCTTTGTTTATGTATACATAAAATACCCCCCGTCGCAGCAGACCTGCGTACTCAGCGAATTTCCAAACTAGTAATATTAATTTTAATCAGATAAACCTGTAAACAAAGTATCTTCACATGCCCATAAATAGGGAAATAAATGTCTATTCTCCTTATGATAAATAGGGAAAGAGTATGCAGGTATGCTGCCATGGGGAACACTAAAAGTAGGTTTTTAGCTTAAAAACATAATTATCTCAACCATATGAAGCCATATACTAAGTTTCATTAATATCTGTCCATTGCTAAAGGAGTTTGCCTATTCTCCATATGATTAACATGGGAAAGGAGTATGCAGGTTTGCTGCTATGATAAGCACAAAAACCAAGATTTTTTTACAATAAATGGATTAATCTCAACCAAATGAAGCTGAATACCAAGTTTCAACCAAAAATATTGGTTAATAATTGAAATATTAGCACATCCTTATTCTCCATAAGATTAACATAGGA
Source organism: Neoaliturus tenellus (assembly GCA_030545055.2). Lineage (NCBI taxonomy): Eukaryota > Metazoa > Arthropoda > Insecta > Hemiptera > Cicadellidae > Neoaliturus > Neoaliturus tenellus. The sequence goes on along the minus strand of JAQYXR010000446.1, from coordinate 53,498 downwards.
GCCCCAAAATACAATGTACTGTCTTTAGACTTGTAATATCTCGGTAACCATTGGAGATCGTGCAAAGCTTCAAAATACTAAATTGTGTGATTTTTTAACTAAATCCAATGGTCAAAATAAAAATTTAAAATTTTCAAAAATTACATATGAAAATTCAAAAAACCCATTTTTGGGGTACAAAACCCCCAAAAACTACCCCTTCCGGTAGGTCGATATGTCTGGTTTACGAACTCATCCGAATAAACGTAGGATTACACATCTCTACCAAATTTGGTGTCGATTGGACCTTTTTTACGAGACCTTTTTTATGTACGTGTCTAGGGACACATACATACATATATATATATATATATATATATATATATATATATATATATATATATATATATAAATTTTAATGACTATTATTTTTGGTCTCTGGGCACCTAAAAACGAAAAAGTAACATGGTCCCGGGCTTAGGTCTTACCATGAGACCTACGGTAATAGCTTATTCCCTATGGGAAATTCGCTAAAAACTATTAGTAGGTAGTCGTGTAGTCATTAAGAATTTTTAAGGTAACTTAACCATTTTTTACTAGCAAAATTGCATCAAGACTCTTTAATATATAAGGAAGGAAAATTTCACTAGCCTAAGTATAACTTATAAATAGGATCTTAGATTTTGTTAATAAAAGGAGAGTTTTGGAAACAACAGAATATTTTCACTGTGGTTAATAGGGGGTATTTCCATTTCTGAAGTTTCCAGCTTATGGCTCATTTTGAATTGTTAAAAATCACTTTTTTAAAGAATGTTTCAATGATTCCCTATGATTGTGATGGGAGGGGTTATTTGGTCCCTCGTAATTAATTTCATCCCTCTTATGTAGCACTGTTTATTTTGTCCCTCCCAGTAAAATTATAAGGTATATTACGTCCTTTTTTTTGCAACTTACAAACAATAAAAGGAGAGGAAGTCAGTATGGTTTTTGGAAGATTAACAATACAATTGTAGGTAATTTGATTTGGATTAAGCAATCAAATTTAAGACTTTATTCTTTGTCATTTTCCTCTAAACCTAATTGTTAGTGAGCTTGGCAATTAAAGTTAATTTTTAGTTCTATAAGAATAATATGGGGCAAACTTTATCTGCCCATGTCTCCAAAACCATTCAGTAAAATAAAATAAAATGTTTTAAGGTAATTTTTTTCATAATACAGTACACTCTCGTTCATCGGACTCGGCGACATCGGAACTCCGTTTCATCGGAACTGAAAATCTGGATATCATTATTTTTTTTTGCTTACGAAATAAATAATTTTTCCGTTCCAATCGTTCTATCCGCACTACAGTGAAGTATCACATTTTGCATCAAACGTCATCAGGCGTTTTCCAAAATCTGTACACATCCATGTGATTTACGAGGCCGTGGAGTATTCCCACAAAAATAGAAAGAGGAAGGGGGCAGGAAATGAACATCCGTTTCGACCGCTTCCCAAACTGTCATTCAGTCTGTCTCACGTCGCGACTGCACTTGTGTTACGTGGAAGTTAGTTGACTGCTTGAATATGAGTGGAATATGAATATGGAATATGAGATTAACGTTTTTGGTAGGGGTGTGCGAATAGTGAATTTTCTGGTCGAGCCGAGCCGAGCCGAGCTGGTAATGAAATATTCGAGTTTCGAGCCAAGCCGAGCCAAGCCCAGACAGCAAAAAAAAAAAAAAAAAAAAAAAAAAAAAAAAAAAAAAAAAATTATGATAGTTTTTTTTTTGTAAAAATACCATCTTTTATCTTCCCAAAAGGCCATTTTTTGGCCATTAAATGAAAAAAGTAAAACGCAGTCAACTCCCGATTAACCGGGGTTATGACTGGTTGAAGGATCCCGGATAACCCAAAACCACGGTTAAAAGATCTTCTAATTGAGTGAACAAGGAATAATAAAAGGGTCCAATGTGGACAAAAAACCAAGGTCAGGTGTTCTATTGTTTGGCATCTGTCAGCTGGGATGGGTGGGTAAGGTGAAGGGGGGAGAGGGTCCGGCGCTGGGTGAGGGGGAGGGTCGCTTGGGATAATTTATTCAAGATAAGAGCACGCAAACAAAAACAAGTTATTGTTCATCTTTTTGTCTAAGTGGTAAAAATTTAAGAACAATAAATTATTTTAAATGTTTAGTTACCAAATTAGTCTAATAAATTTGTCAAATAAAATGTTAATGTAACTTTACCAAAACATTTCTTGGAATGCAAATCAAATGCATTTTGAAATGTGTTGTTTTGCAGAATATAACCCAAAATTACTAAGGGTCACTGAACAGCACACGAATCAAAATGATAATTACACAATGAAGTGGAAACTAATAGGACCTTTCTTTGGGCGAGGGTGTGTGAGAGTGTGTGTGTGTGTGTGGGTGCATGTAAGAGTGCGTGCGTGTGTTGACTCCACCAGTCAAGGTCATTAGCGTGGTCCTATCGCGTCGTAAACAAACCCCGCCCCGCACCTGCCATCGTCTTGCCTCCCTAACCCTGTTTGCGATCACACAGCTCAATTATAATTGCCGTGTTTCTCTGCGTTTTTCCATTAATTAATAAATCAAATAATTGTTAGTACAGAGTTTTCTTCTTAACTCTTTTTCTTTTGTGGAATTGTTGCTTCTGTAATTATTTTCAGCTCGACCACTCGAATAGTTTGGCATAACCTCGAGCCGAGCCGAATAGTGCTAGTATTCGACCACAACTATTCGACCACTCGAGTACTCGCACACCCCTAGTTTTTGGATCTTTATTTCCTGCGTTGTTTTTATTCCTATAGGTTCATTGTTACCATGTTCAAAGTTTGAGTGTCTTATACTTTCATAAAATCTCTTGTGTTATCTTAAAAACAAGAGTGAATACAATCACGATAGGTCACCATACGGGCGGAAATGATGACTCACGACGGACTCCGCTTCATCGGAATTTTTTGACATCCGAACCGGCCGTCCGCCACATTAGTTCCGATGAACGAGAGTGTACTGTAACTTCAAATTTTTTAATTCATGTGTAAATGATCATTTTTATTCTTGAGTATTTTTTATTTTACTTAACTTTTGAGGTATGGGCAGATAAAGTTTGCCCCATGTGATGCGTATGGAACTAAAGATGAACTTTAAGTGCCTCTTGCTCTCTAACCCTTATTAGGTTTAGAAAAAAATGGCAAAGAATAAAAAAAGTCTCAAATTTGATTGCCTAATCCGAATCTGTTATAAAAAATGGGTTGTTGGTCGCCATGTAACGATATACCAATGGTGGTATCCCCTGAGTTGATCACCGTGTAAATAAATAATCCAAAAACCCGACAATCGATGCCAGTCAAAAACCCTCTTGAAACCGAACTGATACAATTTGCAACCAATCCATCACTAATTACTAATAGTATAGTGCAAAGCTGACTGTTGTTTGCTTTCATTTTATGAAAAGAAACATCTAACCAGAAACACAAAGTGTGTAATTAAAATCATGTTATTCACATGATGAAGCTGTGTGATTAGCTGTTGTTTGAAACTGTAGTGTTTGTGGTACTACTCATAATATATTTCTCTTTTAGGGTGGCGGTGCAGGATTTCTGATGTTAATTCCTGAACTCTGCTACCTCACTGGCCTCACGGATGAAATGCGTGCCGATTTCAAAGTAATGAAAGATGTAGCTACCTACACACGAGTCAATCCCAACCAAAGGGTTATGGCTCTGCAAAAGTTCATTGACAACATCAGAAGTAAGTATTTCCATAAAAAAGCCTGAGCAGTAAAGTTACCGTTATGGCATCAGGGCACATAGGTTAGCCACAGATGATTACGCATGTTTGCGCTAGTAGTGTCCCCTGCGATTGGACTGGGACCGGAAGTCAGAGCTCTACTGTTGTTGTTTATTGTTTGTTGAAATGTTATTTTTATTGTATGGATTCAAATTTTACTCATCAATTCATCCTTAACACGTTCGCTGCGGCATATAAAATGTCGAAACTCAACCCCCACGCTGAACTATATTTAAATTCCTCCAACGATAGCACGAAATTAAAAACCTGTAGAATATATTCTAATCACAAGTAATCTAAAAGCTCAATATACTTTCCTACACGCTAATGCACAAAATGGTTTCCTTCTCAAACGCTAGAGGAAAAGCAGTCGCATTATCTTGACATTGTCATATGTAACCGATCAGATACATCCGCACCCGCGAAGGAACGCCTTTGTAACCGATCGGTTACATGCCGCAGCGAACGTGTTAAACAATGTTTGAGTTAAATAAGGTTAAATAGACTTAAGTAAAAACTTGTTTTAACCTCAAATTTAATTTGTTAAATATAGGATTAAAATTTAATCAAAGATAAATACTTGTTTATGGTATGATAAAAACGAAGTTTTAAAAGACTTGAACTTTCTTGGGGGTCACTTGGAAAATTTAAACTTGATATTTAGTTAAAGATTATTAAGGTTTTATTAGTTTAGAAACCATTTAATTTAAAACGTTATGATTAAAAACTCAATCATTTAATTAATTTCTGAAGTGAAGCCGAAAAATAAATATTTTGTTCAAAAAGCTGGCTACTTTTAGTTACTGCTGAACAAGAAACAATAATTGCCGTTTGGAAAATACATCACTCATGACATGCACCTACGCACAAGGACATGCTCTAACATTTTTTACATCATAGATCTATAATCATATTTGAGTAACCACATGAGAAAGGTCAATAAAACCTTGGTTAGGTGTATATATTCATTTTATAAATAGAGTTCCTAACTTATTCCATCTATTAGACTAAATGCTTTGAATATATTTACTTCCATTTGTTGCAATATTAAATTCTATGTCATCAATTAGAGGTGGTAATTCCAGCTACATTTTGGTAATAGGCTGCAATGTTACACGGAGCTTTAGGAATAAGTGACAAAAAACTATTAATTTTGTAACCTATTGCCAGCTGCAGCCCAAGCCAGCCTAGGCATAATTTTAACAAGCTAGTTAATGGTTTTTGCAATAGAACGTACTAGAAAATTGTATACCTTATAAACTCGTTTAATTTAATCATTAGTCCCATGAGCAATATAATTTATGTATGGGTAGTTATATCTAACAAAATTAATTATTATTTTAATAGCTGAGAAATAAATTAAATAGACTTATAATATGGTATAATATTGTAGTTTTTTTATGAATATAAATTAATATCCTCTATTATTTTTTTATAAATATACTGTATAAAATTATTATTTTACTGAATTGAAGCTAAAAATAATTATCTTAACAAAATGCATTTGTATAACACATAATAGCTAGTAATAAAAAATAAAAAAATTTAGACATGGAATAATAAAACATTTCTTAAGCCATAATTTGATGGGGTTTCTAAACCTTTTTTTTAATGGTTGGATTTTATTCTATTCTCCCACATATTTCATCAATTCCTACAAAAATACAATAGTCAAAGTTTTTATCTTTTAGTTTTAGTTTTTTATTAACATTGCAAATTTGCCCACTAAAATGGTTGTATTGCTTTTTTGACACTTTCAGATAAAATATAAGGCCAGTCATACATAAGTCTCCCCACATAAGTTGACGAATGGCCAAAAACAGGTGGGAATGGTGAGGGGGGGGGGGGGGAGAGAGGGTACTTTTCCAAAGACATTGAGCTTATGTCACATGCAAATTTTAATAGAAAAGCTGATTATCCAATAATTTTAACTGAATAGTAGTGCAAATTCATTCATTCAAGTTACGTGGTGAGGGTTATAGTAGGATAGACATTTAATATTTATATATTTTCTTGCAATAACTAACTGGTCTTATTTAAAAAGCATAAATGTGTAAAAGGCGGAAAATAGGCATCAGCCTAATTTTAGATGGTAACCTTGAGTTGTTTAATGTTTACATCTAAGATAAACCGAAAAACTGACAACCGACAACCAGTTCGAGTAAAAAACCGAACCGAAACTGAACCGATAAGTTTTGCAACCGACCCATCACTAGTATTTATATAAAATGCAAGGTCTTGAAATTTCGATAAAAGTCTTGAAAAGTCTTGAAAAAGCCTATAAGTTTGTAACAATTATTGCTAGACACCCTGATGGTGGCTTAAGTCACCTTCTCTAAAAACAAATACAGATTACGTTCCATGAAAAACCACACCAGAGAGTGGCACTTTAATTTCCATTCTAAACGAATACTGATACTGTGCCGCTACGACCAAACCAAACTATATTATATAGGCCTGGTTATTGAACTAATATCCAGTCTGCTGAAGGAAGGGGTATTTGAAACGTTCCGAGATGAAAAAGCTAAATATTTTTAATTCTTTTTGCAGAATCTTTAAAAATGGTTGGGTTTTCTCTACAAATAAAATATTAAACAAATAATAGGGTAAACCGGGTAACCTACTTGTCGATTAATATGCTGCAGTTTGGTAATAGTGTTATTTATCCTATTACGTTAAATAACACACACCTCTATCATCAATACTAAGGGAAGTGCCTTGATCTGTCCGCAGACAACCCGAGGTGTGTGGCCATGTTGGAGGAGTGGGGGCTAAGGGTGCCTGAGAACCCTCTTGAGCTGACTGCCCGAATCCTGAACCCAGAACCACTCACATTCGGCCGGGGATTCAAAAACAAAGGAAGTGCTCAAGCCGACTGGACGCGCGATGCCACTAACCAACACATGCTTGAGACTGTCAGTTCATTTTTATTCAAAATGACATTTTTATTTTTATTTCTAAAACAAAGTTGCATAAAAATATCCACATTACTCATAACATGACTCGATAGTTTTTTTAGAGTAGGGCGCTCATAAACACCTCTATTGTTTATTAAAAGTTATCTTAAGGTATCCGAATCTTTATATAAAACTATATCATAAATTTTTATTTTTGAATAATATATATTTTATTACATTATAAAGCTGTAGTTAGCATTATGAAAAGTCGTTCAAATTTATGGAATCAAAGGAGAAATGACAAAATAATGTGTAGACCATCCTTTAGTAGCTGAACCTTTTGAGAAGATGGTACATAAATATCTCAACAACTTGGTATATTCTTACTAAGTCCACTACAGTAGACTCCCTCTTAACCGGCCACCTTTTAACCGGTCTCCGCTTTAACCGTCCTACCCTTACAAAATAACATCCTTTTAACCGGCCATTTTTCATCTCAACATCGCTTTAACCGGCCGCGTTTCGCCGGAAACTAAGTATTCTTATCTAATGTATCATTCAATTCAACTTTATTTAGAGGTGTGTAGATTGCTACACACCGGTGTGTAGAATCCGGAAAACCGGATCGGATTCGGATCGGATTCGGATATCCGATCCGATCCGAATGTACAACAGGCGTCGGATAGGATCCGAAAAATATCCGATTTTTTCGGATAGATAGTGTATATGAGCATAAAAACCTTTAAACCCCCAAAAACTACATTTGAAATCATAGACCCCTACTGACGATCGCGTTCGTTCTAGGTATAAATACAATGTTGGATTAAATTAAAACACGACTCAATGAATAAATTATTATCATCTCTCACGAAAACTTGAAAATTGAAGATAGTCTGTCAACACTAGTATTGACACTCCAGGCATTAGGGTGTCCCCAAGATATAGCGCACTCAAGGCAATGGTTGTCAAAATAAATCTGATAGCGGCTCAAGCGGATGGAGTAAACAACCCATTCTAACAGTGGTCGTGATTGGCTGTAGAGTTAGGTTCCGATTCCAACCACAACGCGCGCTAGTGAACCCTCGCTAGCACACCACAGCCACCGATTTGGAATTAACTGGTATGGGGAACACCAGAATTGAGCGAGTGTCACGATTTTAGTCTGTGGTTATTTGAGTCTGTTGTCCTGCGCAGTAGACGACAGTGTTTCCAAGTACACGATAATAATTTGTTATTGTACTCATTCTCCGACGTCACACTGATTTTCCTCCCAAAGATTTGTCGTAATTTCCAAGATAATTAATGATAGTTTTGGAAAATGATTGATTTTGCGTGCCTAAAATATTACAAAGTTAAATAGGCCTAATTCCCGACATCAATCACTAACTACATTGATAGACACGACATTTTTGTGGCGTGCAATAATTTATTATCGTGCGGTACGATGTTTTGAAGTCTGGGAATACTGCTACAGCCGACAGCGTACGAGATAAAATTTGAATTGAAGTTACGAACTTTAAATGTGATCAACTTAATTTTCTTGAATCGGATAGGCTAGTTGTTAACTACTCAGTTATGGGGAGCCAAGAAGGAAAAGGAGTTTGATTTGGAAATCTTTTGAGAAAAACCAAGAACAGGCGGAATGCCTATTGTGCAAGCTGGTTCTAAAGGTAGGCCTAAGGGTAGGGTAACTAAGACATAATAAAATGTTCTTTGTAGAAAAATAAAATAATGTAGTTTTATTATTACTAAAATTGAGACTTGTGACTTGCTTCCACTTCATAAATTCTTTGAGTTATGAAAGTTTTTATTTTAATTAAGATCATTGTAATAGGCCTAAAACAAATTGGGATGTAAGTTTAAAACCTAAATTGTTAAAAGTATTACATGTTACTGCATTATTGAACCTAAGTGAGGTTAGCAATCTACTTTTAAACATCAAACAAGACTGTAGCCTACATGAAGGTATAGGCCTAGGCTAAACTTACTGTTAAACAGTAATGTCATCACAGTGACTCAAAGATATCAAAACTTGCATATAGCCTAGGCCTAATGAATGAAATAGACCTTATTTGGTCATAACTCTTAGTTATTACTCAAAATATTACTATCAATGTATTCAAACAAAAAATGAGCCTGAAAATGACCTAATTCTGAGAGAGAAAATTTTATTTAGGTTATAAGCAAATTTGTAAATAAATATCGAAAAAGATTTTCTCACCATAAACAAATAGTTACAAATGTAGCCTATTGATTGACCGACTTTAGAGCTAAACAATAGGCCTACCTTAAGTTGAAACTTGGTTTGATACCGATAGCCTTGTAGTGAATTTATTTTGGATGAGACCTACTGTAGTTAGTAGAATATATTAAACTATATTATATAGGCTATAATATATTATAATAGGCCTATAATACACAAATTCATACAAATATGAAATGGTATCATACTTAACATAATAACTCAAGGACAACATCAAACATGCATATTAAAAACACAATAAAATTCTTTATTCATCATTGTAAAGTATTTGTCCAAAATGTAAATTATAATTCTAGTATTGAACAAATACTTAACAAAAAAATCAATATATGCTTACATTTCTATATTAAACAAAAAAAATTAACATTTTTCATGCATTCCTAGAAATATAGTGCTAAAATTTTACTGTTAATTAATTTGTATTTTAATTCTGAGTAATATAACAGTTTTTCTGTCCGCGCGAGTATCCGAATCCGAATAAAATCCGATCCGAACCCCCTACTATCCGATCCGAAACTAGACTATCCGATCCGAATCCGATCCGAAGTCAAATTTTACTATCCGCACACCTCTAACTTTATTTCATATTGACGTTCTCAAAACCAATTAAACTATAACGTCCTGGACGGAAGTGACTGCCACCGGAAGTCAATGCGTTTGGACCTACTATCCAGTAGACCACAATAAAGAAACGAATTATTATTAGTGTAGATTTGTGTGAATTTCATGGGTGGTGGATATTAGCTATAAATCATATATAGTAATGTATTTAAGGTTGTTTTTCAAGTAATAATTATATTTAGGTCATATAAAATTGTAGGTTGGCGTTCTTATATGAACATCGGTTTAACCGGCCAATTCATTATCCGGCCGCGGCCTGGTCCCGAGGTGGCCGGTTAAGAGGGAGTCTACTGTATTAGCTCAATAACTAAAAATAAAAAATAACAAAGTTTCATGCTTAATTTTTACAATGTAAAATTTGTTGCCATTAATTAAAACTTGGATCTGCTCAATTTAAAAACCTGTTCTTGCAAGACTCTAAATATAGCCATAACATATTAAACATTATTGCAGGTGAACATCTACGATTGGATCGTGGTGAGCACACAGAAAGACGAACGCAACGCCACCAGCTTTGTGGAAATGATGGGCAAAGTGTGCCCCCAGATGGGAGTCCAAATCGAATACCCGTACCTCATTAAACTGCGAGACGACAAGACTGAATCGTACTTGAAAACTTTGCGGGAAAGTCTCAATGGAAAGACACAGCTGGTTGTGGTCGTCTTCCCGTCGCAGAGGGAGGATCGATACTCGGCTATCAAAAAGCTGTGCTGCGTCGACCGGCCGATCCCCTCACAGGTGATTGCTTAGTTAATAATAATAAAAATGTTCACAATATTTGGAAAGTGGGAGGGTTTGCAAAAGGGCGGTAAAATAGTTTTAAATAGCCTACATCTGAAGTCAAGGAACCCCCTTCAATTTTGTAAGCCAGGGAAAGTTTATTACGTAAATTTTTAATACAAATTAATACTAAGGCATAGTAAAAAGTTTTAATTTTCGTACCGTAACTCAAAGAGTGTGAAATTATGCTTTTCACACATCCTCTCTTTCTTTGCAAGTGTATTGGTAGTTTATATACATCTGGATACAGCTTTGTTTATAATCTAATTCATGCATTGAAGCTTTTAATTCATCCATAACTTTCATTTTTATAGCCGTTTGACATTGGTTTAAATGGGTTTTAGTTTGTATTAATAACTTTTTTTATAATATTGTGTAAGATACTTCTTGAAATCATTTTAGATTTGGTTTTGGATCTGATCTTGGTAGGCTTACTATTTTCAAGTTTGTAAAGAAAAATAAAATATCAAATTAATTTAAGATTTTAAAACATTCCTTTTTTTCATATTTCTTGCTATACAAAAATGCTTATAATGCGTCAGTTCAAGCAGATTTAAACTTTTCTTCAAGTAATATCTGGGAAAGTATGAATCGAATAATAGTTGGAACCATGAATTAAGTGGTTAAAAAATATATTGATATTTCGTTGTCGTCTTACACCCAAGAAGTGCTTTGGAATGATAACAGTAAAGAGTCAATTATCAGAACCCCTTATATATACTGTTTTCTTGAGAAGGCACTAGGGAATCTAAAAATATAACTTAAATTTTAATTTTATTTTATTTTATTTTGATGTTTAAAATCTATCATAAAAGTAAAAAATATAATTTTTTACATATATTTTAAAAAGCAATGTTTCAGTAAAAAGTAATAAATGTATTTAGGGATGTGTCGATACCAACATTTTTCGATTCTCGATACCGATACCGATTCTTCAAAAATCGATTCCCGATTCTCGATACGATTCATTATCTTAAACCTTTTTTTAAAATATATTTGCCAGCACTACAATAAACACGCATATAATTTATTTTCAATGCACAAAAATGAAAATAATTAATTCCTAATCAAGATAACTATAAAAAGCAGTAATAATTATTTAACTTGAATGAATAGATAACCTAAAAATCTATTCACTATAGAAATAGTCAAATCACAAACACTAAATACGGAGAACACAAAATTAACTAATTATTTTTCAATGTTAAGAAATGAAAACTATGTACTCAAATAAGCAAGTTAACAGTTAATTACTACGCAGATAACATGAATATTTAATAGGGGTGGGCGAATATCATATTTTTGGAACGAGTCGAGTCAAGAGTCGAGTCAAGTAATACGTGAACATAAAAATATTGAAAATTGCCTTAAATTAACTAGCCTAGGGAATATAAAAATATACTAGCCTACTATACTAAAATAACTAGCCTATCCTACTAGGCCTACAAAAGATCACTTTAAGTTTAATTTGCTTAAAAACTATGTGAAGGAAAAATATGGATTTTTAAATTGCTGATTATTAAAAAAAAAGTTAAGTTAAAAACTTGGTTTAGTAACAATAGGGATTCAAGAAATGTACGGAATAAAAAGATTGAAAAGTTAGCCTATAACCACCATTAAATGAAAAAAAGAAAATCCCCTGTTACAGTTTACTTACTTAACTTTTCATTTTCATATTTCACTTAGGCTTCTTTGAAATGTTTCCAAATAAAAGCTTTTCCCTATTAGGCATAAAAGGCCTACTTTATTTATTTATACACAGAATATTCCATTTTCAATTAACATACAAAATAATTAATATTACAAGAAATGTAAAGATTCTACTTTGTGTCACAAGCCTAGAATGCCAGGATGCTACAGCTGAATCACTAGATTTTTAACTCTATCTACTTCCTTTGTCTTTGTTCATAAGAAAATATTCACAACTCATTTTGTTTAGGAATCATTGTCACTTCTCCGAAATATTCAAGCTATGTACACATAATTTTCACTGTTTTGGAATTCACATAATTCCCTCGATTTGCCGTCTGCTAGTGGTTGAATGTCCCAACTGATTAAAGGCTAGTTTTAGTGAACAGCCATGAAGCCTGTTTGTTAGGACTAAAAGATCACAAAGAACAATAAATCCAGTGTCTGTCTTATAATCAAAGCAATTTGAGAGAAAAATACATTGATTATCAATAAACTTGATATATTTTTGTGAATGCTGAATTAGAAAAATAACATACAATAAAACTGTATTACGGGGGCTATTTGATGTTAGCCATTGGTAAACCTGATTGTTCATCTTCGGCATTACTACTATTCTGCTAATGTCAACACAGCTCTTTGTTTTGTCTTAAGTTATATGAATCAGATTTAAATAATTGGTTTGATGCAATTAAATGTCAAATTATGATTGATTATTAGTTTTAAAGTTTTCAAAATGTTTTAAAAATGTACCGTATAAATGAATATTATTTAAATCAGTAGCTATGTTGACTCACTACACCTAACACCTAACAATCGGTGCAGTTGCATCCGTCGCCATGTTGCCACAATGCCAATGCCAGTCAAGAGTCGAGTCTAGTCCAAAACTTGGAAGTATTTCACTATCTTGACATCTGTCTTTTATTTTAAGGTAGTAAAATTAAATGAAATATCTTAAAGATAAAATAGTAATTAAATTGTGGCAATATCGTCAAGAACTAATCTGAATATGGGACTACTTTTCTGGCACTTGTTTGTGCAGTTACCAGCAGTCGCCACTTGCTTACGCAAGATTGTTGTTGATGTTGTTAGCTTTATTTTCTTTCGATCAACCGAAAGAAAATGCCCATCAAGAACATTGTTTCGGTCATTTATAAAATGAATACACAACTTATGCACAGAACTTTCATTCAATACCGTACATTATTCCTATACACCTTGCACACTTTTCGATAAATCTTTATCGGTTTTAAGTTTTTTGTCAACAAAAACCGTGTTACCGAACGCACTTTGCAACTGGCGGGATTTTTTACAGGAGCAGCCATTTTGAATTTAAAAATAAAGAAAACTGGCAGGGCGACGGTGCTCCTAGCGTCACGGCTGGATAGCCAATGAGGCCCCGAGCACTCTCATACCCTAATATAGGCGATACAAACGCGTGCCACACGGCGTAAGACGGAAACGTTCCTTACTATCTGAATAGACCTTGTAGTTATTTAATTAAGAATAAGAATGATTTGCTTTCTTCAAATAACATGTACAGAATTTCCCAAAATTCCTTAAAGTAATTAATAAATTAAAATTGTCCATCTTCCATTTTTAGACTGACTATAAACAATACACAAATTTACCATCTAAAACCAATATAAATGCACAAAAAAACTCTAGACTAACAACATTATTAAATTCATACTTTAAAGGAAAAATAATCATAAAGAAGAAAGGATAGGCCCTCTAAGGCTATGCCTGATATGAGGTTCCATCTCTGTAATTAACAATGAAATCTAAAAGCAGTCAGGTAGAAACAATAAAAATTACAACAATAGTGGTCTCCACGGCAAAATAAAAATTAAGTGTGCCATGCAAAAAAATTAAACTGATGATTGTTCTCGAAAACTATACAATGGTTTGGTACCTCCAAACCGCGCACAGCACTTTACCACCAGGTGGCTCTGACACCTCTGTAGGTGCCGTCAAAGCTCATGGTATGCAATACCTAGTCCCTGAGTGGTAAAGCTCGCCCTTAAAGGTAATCTAACAACAAATTATACTAGTGTCTACTTTAATATTTGGAAAATAAATTCAATGTCTTCTAAACTAAATAGCCATTTCTTTAATGGTTTAGTAAATATTGTTTTGGTCGGTAATTACCTTAAGACACAAACCCAAAATTTGAGTTTCTCTACTGACTGGTATCGGTATCAACATTAGGGGGTCGATTCTCATTATCGATACCAATGCCTAACAATTCGTGGTATCGAGAATCAGGTTGAAATAATAAAACGTCTTCCAACACTACTCGATATATTTACACTTATACTGTAATTGTTTACAAGACGGTAAATATATTAATCTTATAATGGCGATCGATTTCGACCAGTCACACCGGTCATCATCAGGCCCAATAGACTAGTCTCGGATTGTTTACATTGTTTACATTGTATACATGTTTGCACAGAAGCCCTGCTGCCAGCCCACAAACGCGCCGGCGCGTTCAAGTGTGGTTTGAATTTGCCATGCTTATACATCGATCGGAGAAAAAGAAATGGTACTTTAGCATACAGGAAATTGTGCTCTTTCTTGTGGTATATTTTGTTTTGCGATGTTCCCAATGACATCACAGCAGCAAATCTTTACACTGAGTTGCTGTCTCTTGTTCACTAACCTGTTGCGTTATCGTTATTTTTTTAGTTGTTTGTTAGCAATGAATCTTGTGTTCAGAGATGATGAGATATGTGAATATTTTGGTAATGACAATCTTGTTCGGGAGTGGATTTTGTTTATTAGGCCTTCTTCGATGATGAAGTAGATTTAAGCTAGTCCTGGTCCCAGTGATGATGGATATAAGCCTATGTTAGTAACTGAAGTTGAGGAGATTGAGCCTACTTCAAGCTATTCTGATTCGTATGTCTATGTTATTTTGATTGATGTATTTGTAATTAAAACTTCCTATTCACAATTTAAGGTATATCATTGTATTTTTTGCTATTTTCTTTCTATAATGAAAGTATTAATAAATTTTCTTCAGGACCTCAAAAAAATCTTTTTAGTTTTTACAGTTTGTTTTTTATAGGCCTACATAACACCAAAATTATATAAATTTTTTTCATAAATAAGGCAAATTTCGATATAAGGAATTTAATTTTTCTTTCATACATATATTATTTAAAACAATACATTTAGGGATGTGTCGATTCTCGATACCACCGATACTTGGCCATTGGTATCGGTATCGAGAATCGATTGTCTAAAGTCGATACCGATACTTTCGATACCGGTCGGTTCAGTTGTCTGGTAAATGGAAATTTGATTTCAAGTTATGCGTCATTGCGTCACATTAAAACATACTAAAAGCCACTTTTACAGACGGTGGAACAATCCAATAAGTCTAATAAAGTCAAAATGATTTTCTTTCGGTTGATCAAAAGAAAATAAAGCTAACAACATCAACAACAATCTTGCGTACGCAAGTGGCGACTGCTGGTAACTGCACAAACAAGTGCCAGAAAAGTAGTCCCATATTCAGATTAGATCTTGACGATATTGCCATAATTGGACGACCGAGCATTGTGACTGACGAACTGTTCACTAAAGTTGACGAGAAGTTCCGTGAAAACTGCTGTTCCGCCATAACAGGGCTTTCATTATCTTTCCCCCCAGTTTCACGGACTTTGCTGTGTTGAAATTGAATTGAGAATAAAAATCGATAAATCTCTATCGGTTTTAAGTTATTTGCTAAAAAAAACAGTGTTACCGATTACCGATCGCACTTCGCAACTGGCGGGATTTTTTACAGGAGCGGCCATTTTTAATTTAAAAATAAAGAAAACTGGCAGGGCGACGATACTCCTAGCGTCACGGCTGGATAGCCACTGAGGCCCTGAGCATTCTCATACATTAATACAGGCGATACGCGCAAGCCACACGGCGTAAGATGGAATCCTTACTTTCTGAATAGTCCTTGTATATAGCAATAAGTCATATTTTATTTGCTTAACTTGAATTTCTACGTAAACGTGTTCAGTTCTCATATATCGGTTAGTCAAATGAAAACAAAATAGGCCTAGTAATCTTCCCTCTTTGTTTAACAGTCAATTGTACAACACCGACTTTGATGCAATCCTTGCGCCGCCGTAAAAGCAGACCCATATTCTCTTAGTTATCAGAGGTGTTAAAATGTATTATAAAAAAATTTTTTGTCACATGATGTATCTAGGGACACCAGCCCTCGGTGTCCTCAGGTACATAAAAACTATCCCCAGGTACATTAGGGTGCATATCTCTTTAATTTATGAAAAGGAATCATTTTAGGTTAGGAAAAATGTATAAAAGAAGCTCTTGAAATATACTGTAAAGTGTGTACTTACTTTGATTAATGAACAGACGTGAACAGCATTAAAAAAATCCTTCAACCTTAGAGAAAAATTTAGGCTACTCTTATGATGAAAAAAATAAAGGAATGGAAATAACTTTTCAACGCAGTGGTTTAGGCTAACGTGGAATGGAAAGAGAGAAAGAACACAAAAAATACAGTGTTGCCACTAAACAACATAAATTTACCCATTATAGAAAAAGAAATCAACGTGACTGTCCTTGGGTACATCTGTTCCAATTTATAACACCTTTACCTACTTTTCAAACACTATTTTCTTTATCAAATAGAACTAAAATAAAAAAAAATAACAAAAATTTTATTGAAAAAAGTATGGTAAATTATTATAAACCTATTTGAAGTATGGAATCTGAAGAGAGATTAGTTGCTGCCAGCTGGGGATAGCAAGGTCCTGTTTTCAAGTTTTTCTAGGGATGGACGGGAATGGATTTTTAGTTCGGGACGGGAATTTTTATTTCCCATCCAATTTTGGGACGGGATCGGGACGGGATTGCACTTCTCAACGCTATCGGGAAATATTCGTTTTGACTTTTATCTGAGTGTTGTATAAAGACAAATTAATGTTAAGTATCAACTAGTTCTCCTTCCAACTTGTTCCACTTGTTTTTGTATAAGTTACAATGAATGTCCTTTTGTTGAAAAAATTAAAATATATAGTTTTGATATTTGCAGGATGCAATAAGATCATGGGAAAGTATAAATTTTATTGTAATTAAATAAATTTAAGTTGAATCACTAAACACACATAAAGGAAAAATGTTGCCCATGCCATATTTAATGCAAGTTTTGTTTAATGAAATATTAAACGTTTGGTACGAAGAATAAAAATAAACATTATGTGCGGTACTGGAACGTAAAAAATATAGATTAAAACAATTGGAAAAATTGTAAAGAAAACAATACTAAATTACAATAAATAAGGCCTGCTCAGATAAAAAAGAACAAAAAACCACAAATTGAAATTAGAATAAATATTTACACTCAGAAAAGAAGTTGTTCAACAAGCCAATGCCATTTATAACCCTAAGAAATATTTTGCCAATTTCTTTTTTACATTCATTCATTTTACTGAGACAGTTTCTTACTTGAAGAATATAAATAAGAAAATTGAACTGATAAATTATAAACTATTATACTTTTATTGTTATTTATACAGTAGACTCCCTCTTAACCGGCCACCTTTTAACCGGCCTCTGCATTAACCGGCCTATTCTGACACAAAATAACATCTTTTTAACCGGCCATTTTTTATCTCAACATCGCTTTAACCGGCCGCGTTTCGCCGGAAACTAAGTTTTCTTATCTAATGTATCACTCAATTCAACTTTATTTCATATTGACGTTCCCAAACCAATAATGTCCTGGGTGGAAGTGACTGCAACCGGAAATCAATGCGTTTGGGCCTACTATCCAGTAGACCACAAAAAAGAAACGAATAATTATTAGTGTAGGTTTGTTGTGGATTTCATGGGTGGTGGATACTAGCTATAAATCATATACAGTAATGTATTTAAGGTTGTTTTTCAAGTAATAATTATATTTAGGTCATATAAAATTGTGTAATGGCGTTCTTAAATGAACATCGGTTTAACCGGCCAATTCATTATCCGGCTGTGCCCTGGTCCCGAGGTGGCCGGTTAAGAGGGAGTCTACTGTAGTTAATATCTATATATTAATACGCAAGCATGTTTCATTTCCTACTTTTTTCTCAGCTTTGTGCATCGTAGGAGAAATCCGCGCATACCGTTAGAAAGGTATAGTCCTGTAGATGAGCAGAATCACATTCTAAATCACATCGGACACTAGGGCAATGCCCCACAAGCTTTCAAAGTTACAATGTTAATCTTATGGAGGTAGGAGAATTGATTGAATCATTAGACAGCTGTTGTAAAAAACTGCTAGAAAAACAGGAAGAACAGATGTTTTAGTTATAAAATGTTTTTAAGCTTCTTGGGTCCAAATCAAGTGAAATTTTGATCGAATTTCGATCAGGAGGCAATCTCTAGTAGTTATTATTTTAGCATGAATTAAATGCTTCATTTAACTATTTTTTGCTACTTCAGAAAAAAAAATAAGGAGTGTTTGATGGAAAAAATTATAAAAATGTAAATTTAAAGCTATAAATCCTAAAATCTAATAAATATAAGCTAAGCCGTGTTTTCCTCGTTAGCGAGATTGTCGGCCGCGATCGCCGTCCTCGTTAGCGAGATCAAACGCCGCGACAGCCATCTTCGTAAGAGAGATCGTAGGCCGCGATCGCCGTCCTCGTTAGCGAGATCTTAGGCCGCGACAGTTGTAATCGTTAGAGAGATCGTCGGCCGCGATCGCCGTCCTCGTTAGCGAGATCATCGGCCGCGATCGCCGTCCTCGTTAGCGAGATCGTAGGCCGCGACAGTCGTAATAGTTAGAGAGATCGTCGGCCGCGATCGCCGTCCGCGTTAGCGAGATCGTCGGCCGCGATCGCCGGCTGCCGTTCGGAAGTTCCCGTCCCGATAAATTCCCGAGTATAAAAAATTCCCGCCCGATGATCGTGACGAAAATTTCCTGAAAATTTTCCGGAAATTTCAGGCCCCGACCATCGGACCATCCCTATTTTACCCATGCATCCAAAAAACATATTTGATTTGCTTAGGTAGAATTTCTACATAAACGTGTTCAATTCTCATATATCGAATTTCGCCTTTGTTTAACAGTCAACTGTACAACACAGACTTTGATGTAATTTTGGAGGGTTCATTCATACTAATAATTGTTGACCTTTAGGTGATTTGCTCCCGTACCATCGGCAAGCCAGACAAGCTGAGATCAATTGTTCAGAAGATTGCCCTTCAGATCAACTGCAAACTGGGAGGTGCCTTGTGGGCCGCCGATATTCCATTTGTGAGTGAACCATTTTTATATTTTGGGTCTAAAATTTTTCAATTTTAAGTGTATTATAAATTTTAACCAAATATGTGATTTTATTTCAAATATTTAAACCTTGGATAAAGGTTTAAGAGCTTTTTACATTATTATGCTGCATAAATGGATTAACACGTTGGCTACCGACGGTCGGAAATTCGGGTCGCCGGGAGTTCCCACTAGACCGATCCTAGTGCTCGATAATCTCACCACAGACCGAGTCATTGTGACAAACACTAACCCAGAGACCAAAAATTTTGTTTCGCTATTTTCATATTATTTTATGAGTAACATATATTTGCTCATAAAAGTTGGTAAAAAAAATTATTTCAGTACTCTTTTAGCATTTTTATTGCGTCACATATGTGTGACGTTGGTCTATAGTAATATTTTGTATTATGTTTCTTTGCTATAGACCGACTGTCCCACATATGTGTCATGAGTTGGATTACTGGAAAAAAAATGAAAAATAGTTTTACTACACTAAAAAATACTAAAATATACAGGAGAATTTGTCACACAATAAAAAAACGCCATCTGGAATGTGTAGTAAACAAACACTAATGGCAACATGTGAGCAGACAAGATGGTCAACTTTGAAAATGTGTGAAAAATAAAAATTGAGGTCATACCCAGAGACCAAGCGACACACATGTGTGTCACACATTCCTATAGATCGATAAACAGGTTTTAGATCAATTCAGTGGACCATATGGGCATGACGAGTCATTTAACTGAACCGTGACTGCGTCCCATATATGTGTCAATACACTGGATTTGACCTGAGCGTCCTACATATGTGTCGTCGGTACACTGGAAACACCTTGAGCGACACATATATGTGACGCTGGTCTATATTTAAGGTTTTCTTTTAACATTACGTCACATATGTGTGACGTTCGGTAGCCAACGTTTTAAGATACTTCTAACACCTTCTACCAATCTACATTCAATCCATATATGTTCATAATATGTAACTATTTCCACATGGTTTCCTTGTACAGGGGAATGCAATGATCTGTGGAATCGACTCCTATCACGATTCCAAGAACCGAGCACAGTCGGTGGCCGGGTTCGTGGCTTCCATGAACAAGCAGGTGACTCGGTGGCACTCTCAGGTGTTCATCCAGTCAAGTGACCGAGAGATGGTAGATGGTCTGCGGACCGCGCTCTGCTCTGCACTCAACAAGTACTATGAGGTGGGTAGAAAAATAACTTGTTGAAATACACTTGAATTACCATTTATGCTGTTTATACCTTTATCATATTATGTCCATTATTGTGCACCAGAATAACATGTTAAATAATTCAGAGTAAATCAAGGATTTGAAGTTAGTGTTGCTCTAGGCCATGTTAGTAATCTTTGTAACTAATTGAGCAACATATTATACACTGTAAAAAATTTCACTGTAAAAAAATAAAAAGTTTTAATTTTAATTGGTCATATTTTACTAATGAACATTATATTTTTACTGCATTTAGTTATAAACAAAAATATTTTTTTAGTTTTACAAACTTCACTACAGTTTCTCCAAAGTGGCAATTAAAGGTTTAGTGACTGTCACAACTATGGCAGATTTGAACTATGGAAATGTTTCACTATATTTCTCAGGTGAACAACAAGCACCCCGACACAATAGTCATCTTCCGAGACGGTGTCGGCGACGGAATGCTCAAGGTTTGCGAGGAGCACGAGATCGCGGCACTCAAGAAGTCCTTCGCCGCTGTCTCGCCCGACTACAACCCGGCGCTCATCTTCATTGTATGCCAGAAGAGAATAAATACCAGGATCTTCCTGCCTGCCGTGAGTCAACACAGAATTTAATGCTGCCAAATTTTACCATTCTATTCAGTTAAAGAAAACATGGAATATAACATTCTTCCTATTATTGAACTGTTTCATATATGTCAGTTTATGTGAATCAGTGGAAGGATTCAAAACCACATCACTGCTGTGGTTGCTAAGTCCATCTGGCTAAACTATTTTGCCAAAATCTCCTGCAAACCATTTTTCTTTTTTTTAACTAGGTGCTCCATAAAGGCTAAAGAGGTTATAAATTTTGAAAAGCTAAAAATTTTTAAAGCAGATATTATGAAAATCAAAAGTTATGTGGAATTTCAACTTTCAATAACTGAACGTGTATTCTGGGTTTCTTTATTATACCTTAAACTATTAAATAGATTGAATAACATTCATCTGGATGGATTTAAAATTGTTCAATATAGGATCACAGTTTACTTAAAAGATTAATTGCATTACTAGCAACTTTAAATTTTAGTCACATGTTAATTTTTGGCGTAGTAGAGATCCCATAGATACATACAACAATTTGACAAGAACCTGATTGTCGAGCCGGAGACTACAATATTTTTCATTCAGCAAATCATTCTTGTGGAAGTTGTATATATCTTTCTCAACATCACAAATACATCAGGTTCGCTGTCGTCTCCTTTCCTACTCGTAAAAAGGACGGTAGCCCAAGCCATTATATTCCAGGAATACTCTCCTAAGTTGAAAAAATTTTGAGTAACATGTTTTCTAGATAATATTCTATTTAGTAGAGTAATAAGAGACATTGTGTGGTCGCAGGGTCGCAACAGCTACGAGAACCCGCCTCCGGGGTCCGTGGTGGACCACACAGTGACGCGGCGCACCCTCTACGACTTCTTCCTGGTGTCGCAGATGGTGAGGCAGGGCACGGTCACGCCGACGCACTACATCGTGCTGCACAACACCTCACGGCTGGACCCCGACAAGATACAGAAGCTCACATACAAGATGTGCCACCTGTACTACAACTGGCCCGGCACCATCCGGGTGCCCGCACCCTGCCAGGTAAACCAACAGGGGGAAAGGGAGAGTTAGGGAATTTACCCTTTAGTAACATATGAATCGAACATCTAGTGTGGTGATATTATTTACTAGTCATCCTTGAACTAATTCTACATGTCGGAAGTGGATTTTTGTTGAATTAAAACTTGGGGTGTGCGAATAGTGATTTTCAACTTGAGCTGAGTGGAGCTGATTTTTTTCATCTCGAGCTTTTTTTGAGCTGAACTTTTTGATGTGATATTTGACCAAATAATTTAATATTATTCAATTTTTATTCACAATGCATTTTCAGGTATTTCTAACGTCACAATTGCATCTGGTTTTGAAAATTATTTGGTGTTGGTACGACTTTATTTACGCTGATACGACTGTAAACTGGAAGTGCATGATAATTTAGAGTCGGCAGGGCAACAGCTGATTTCCTGATAGAGGGTTATTAAAACAAATTCCCTGAGCTGGGGAAGTAACGTGCCCCAACAACAACACTGCGTCAATGAGGAAAGCATTACCACTATTAATTGATCCAATCACATCTGCTGTTCTATAACAAATGAATGAACAAAATAGAATGCAGATAATAGTATTTTACGTTAAGACGCTAATTAAGAGTCAAACCGTCAAGATTCAAAACGTCTTGAGCCGAACCAAAAGCTTGAAGGTTGAAAAAAAAACTGTTAGTCATTGCATAAAATAACATGTTAACTGGGCGACACAATTTGTGTAACTCAGTTCAAAGATGTTGTTGTCGCCCAGTATCGATTGTAGTGCCAAATTTTGCTATTTGGAATTAAAAACTCATTAATAAGGATTAAAATTATGGTGTTATTAGTAATAGAATATTTTTTGTGAATAGCAAAGTTTTCACATTTTAATGCAAGAAATAAATATTGAATCGAGGCTAATGAGAGCTTATTTAATTATTTCTTTGAGAAAGTAAGTAATTGTAAAGCTTGGTTCCCTAAAATCAAAATTTTAAAAATAATTACTCTTTATAATAAACTTAAAAATCACATTAGAGGCATAAAAGCAGTTTTTTGCTTAGACACTCAAATTTTTTATTGAAATACAGTACACTCTCGTTCATCGGACTCGGCGACATCGGAACTCCGCTTCATCGGAAATGAAAATCTGGATATTATTAATTTTTTTTCTTACGAAATAAATCATTTTTCCGTTTTAGCGCCTTCAATTTCCATTCGTTCTATCCGCACAACAGTGAAGTATCACATTTTGCGTCTAACGTCATCAGGCGTTTTCCATAATCTGTACGTATCGATGTGATTTACGAGGCCGTGGAGTATTCGCACAAAAATAGAAAGAGGAAGGGGCAGGAAGTGAACATCCGTTTCGACCGCTTCCCAAACTGTCATTCAGTCTGTCTCGCGTCGCGACTGCACCTGTGTTACGTGTAAGTCAGTTGACTGCTGGAATATGAGTGGAATATAAATATGGAATATGAGAATAACTATTTTGGATCTTTATTATCTGCGTTGTTTTTATTCCTATAGGTTCATTTGTTACCATGTTCAAAGTTTGAGTGCCTTATTTTCATAAAATCTCTAGTGTTGCCTTAAAAACAAGAGTGAATACAATCACGATAGGTCACCGTACGGGCGGAAATGATGACTCACGACGGCCTCCGCTTCATCGGAATTTTTTGACATCCGAACCGGCCGTCCGCCACATTAGTTCCGATGAACGAGAGTGTACTGTAATGGATTTTTGGTATTTGTAAACCCCCTTCCCTTATACTCCCTACCAGGAGTTTTTGGGCCCGCATTTTTTGTCCTACAGTAAAAATTCATACATAAAAATATGGTCTGCTGTTAGGGGTTAAGTCGGTAGTGTTAAGCAATAAACATGGAGATAAACAATATTGATTCACAGAGTGTACATTGTGCGGGAAACTCTGTGGGTTCTTGATGGTTTACAAGCGTTAACAAACCTCGTAGGTCAAGAAACTCTGAATTGAAATAATGTGTATAGATAAACCATTATTGATTAAATTTGCTGTTGATAAATTGGCTCATGTGAGTTATAAAGATTAGTATAGTTGTTGGGGTGGTTCTATTGTAAAGTAATTGTATTTACGAGTGTTGTTATTTTTTCAGTATGCGCACAAGTTGGCTCATCTCATCGGGACCAGCATTCACAAGGAGCCCGCAGCAGGGCTCTGTGACAAACTGTTCTTCCTGTAAAAACAACGTGCACTCTCGCCTTAAGTACAAGTCTGTTCTAAATATAAGGTTATAGTTTTATACATAAGATTTTATAAATGTTGTAAGAGAAAGTTTCTAAGACATTCCTGCTGTTTTATTGATATTTTTTATCAAAATGAATTTGTATTAAGGTTTAGAACAGATGACAGACTTAAAATGGTATTTATGTAGTAATAATTACATACTATTTTTGTTACCATGAATTGATCTTGATTCTTTGTTTTATTTGTTTAAACGGTAGCCAAACATGTTTCGACTGGCAGTATTTATGTAAGATTTTCCTGTGTGGTTCAATAAAGTGTTCATAAAGTTAGAAGTGGTGATTTCAAGAATTTGTTGTTGATATTGCCACATTTTTAGAGTAAGTTTATTTTATTTAATTAATGTTGTATTAATATTAGAGAGTACTCATCCATAACATTTCATTGTGTTTTTAGTTTATTTCAAATAATGACAAACTTTTCGCTAGACATTTTAAAACCAATCTTTAAGGTTGAATAAAATAAATTTTTTCTAGTTTGTTCTCCCGGATTTCTTTTTTTTAAGCTAAATTAATTTAGAAAAAACTAAGATATTTTGTTTTTAATGTCTTCTTGTTCATGATTGTCAATGGATTAGTTCTCTCATTGTTGATTGACTTTATAAAAATTACTCTTATTTCCTTTTATTAGGAAATAAATTGTCCTTGATCACATAACCTAAAATTTTAAATGCTTTCTGGAGAGGCGTTTTATCGCCAAACAATCAATTTATTCATTTGTGTAAATCTTTTAAGTCTACAGCGATGTCATACATATTTTGAATGTTTAATATCAACCTACTTCCAGTTATAATGAATACCTAGTTCATTAATCTTACATTTCTAGAATACAGTATCTAAAGATACTTTTCTAAATCAACAAAGATTGTACCTAATTTTTTAGATTCACAGTCACTATCTTTAACCAGGAATTTATTTACATAAAAAACACCGGATTACTTCTGATGATTTTTTATCCATTGCAGAGTTTCTTACTTGTTGCCCAAAATAATTTAAATCTAAATGTGAAATTACCTCTTAGTTGGGCGACAAATACGTTTGTCATATATCCTCATTCAAGATAATATGTCATCAAAATAATTATTTATTTGTGTTTATATCATCATATTTTATTCAGTTGAGTTTCCTAGTTCTTGAAGTTTTGTTAATAAAAAATGTGTAAAGCAGTTTTGTCTTTATTATTTACCTCTTTGTAAGAAACTTAAACAAACAAAGTTAAAAGAAATATAAGAAAAAAGACAGATTTTCAGGCTGATCAGCCAGCAGAGCTTCTGCTCTGTATTGATTTTGATTTGTTAATGCTTGAGCTGCACTAGCCAAAAGATGAGGACTTTGGTTGTTAATTTGTGGAAGTCCTATTCTTCGAGAATTTTTTTAATAAAAGGACAAAAAGTTGACATTTGTCCCTACCCCCGCAGGGTTTGAGCTAACTGCTAAAAGCAGGATTCCAATTTCTAGCTAAAATTATATCATATCAGACTAAATGGTTTGTGCAGATACAGTGGATACAGATTTTATGTACACAATTACTCTGTGCTATTTAAATAAAACCATTGACTTAAATACTGACTGCCTATAAAACACTATAGTATTTATGGTCAATGCTAAAATGCTAAAACATCAGAATCAGAAATCAGAAATCTTTATTCACCATTGATCATTTTACAATGAAATAGGCTTAGTCAAGGTACATAAACAGGTTAAAAATCAATATTAACTCTAGAGCATAAAAATTCATTAATATTATAAAAAGGGTTTTCTAATAGCCAGCTGTACAATCTAGATTTAAAAATAGAAACAGGTGCAGTTCTAGCAGTCAGTGGGAGCTTGTTAAAAAATTTTACATAGTTCACTTTATGAGAATTGCTTGTTTTAGCTAACCTGTGCTTAGGGATATCAAGTCTTAATTTCCCTCTTGTGTTATGGTTATGTATGTTAAATCTTGTAACAAAATCTTGCAAATTAATTTTAACATGAAGGAGAACACAAAAATATACAAGTTTACTACAGTTAAAATTCTGAGTCTAATGAACAGCGGTCGACAGTGATCCACAGGGCCAGCCATGCACATTATCCTTATGACCCTTTTCTGATTTAATAAAATGTCATTGACTAAAGGAGAGTAACCTCATACAAGCAAGTCATAAGCTATATGAGACTGAAAAAGTCCAAAATATGCTACTCTAAGGTATTGGTTAGTTACAATATCTCTCAGCTTCCAAATAAGATAGCTCACTCTGGAAATTTTCTTGCAGACAAAATCTATGTGAATTCCCCAATTCAATTTAGAATCAATATTAATGCCCAAAAGTTTGACAGCTGAATCTTCAGTATTACTATTAAACTTAAACAAATGGACTGAGTTTTTTCTTGGTTACAATATAACAAGTTGGCTGAAAACCAGTCAACAGCACTACTTAAGGCAATGCCAGAAATATTTTGCAAAACTTGAAAATCTTTATGTTTGGAAAACAAGGTAGTGTCATCTGCATAACATATTACAGAATTGGCACGTACATTAGAAGGTAAGTCATTTATTGCAACAATAAAGAAAAAAGGCCCCAGCACTGAACCCTGCGGAACACCCCGCACAACATCCCTTAGACCAGAAGAGTTGTTATTGACTGATACATACTGTTTACGATTATTCAAGTAAGATTTTAAAATTTTCAAAGACTCATTTTTAACTCCATAAAACTCTAACTTATTTAATAAGATATCAAAGGGGATGCAATCGAAAGCTTTACTCAGATCGCAAAGAGAGAGCGAAACTGAGTTTCTCTCCTCGAAAGCATCAAGTATTTCATCTACAGTGTGAAGAACCGCTGAAGTTGTGTTTTTACCTTACGAAAACCAAACTGGCTGCTAGTTAAAAGATTCTGACTTATAAAATATTGATTCAGTTGATTGTACATTAAAGATTCAAATTGATTGACATTGATTTCTTTATCAAATTCCAAATTTAATATTTTAAGGAACAGCAATTCCGTAATTTAGTATTAGCAAGCCATCCTAAATGATCATAAAACAGTACAACTTTGCACACAGAAATTTAAATAACTAAAACTTAATTATATTCATATAATCGAGAAAATAATAATAAATATTCTAAAAGTAATTAAAAAACAACACATCTAATCTAACCAGCAAACTGTAAAATAATGTTTATATATTTAAAATAGTAAGGTGAAAAAACACCTTTGGACAGTTTGTCTGGGACTAATACAGGGCTGATTTACATGAAGGTTTTCCGTTTTACCAAAACAAACGTTTTCATTCAACGTTTATTAACATAGTGTAGTAAAATTAAGCCAAAATATGGCTGGAAAATGAAATAATTTTTGGACAGCTAATTTTTGCTGAAATGTGTTCTATGCCATCCCCTGACCTCCCTCAGAAAAGTCCCCTGAAATCCCCAGTGGGCAACATGCCTAAAAATGATGGGATGGCCCACGTGGAGTCAGAAATAAATCTTTCTTCGACCAATGGGTTTATGTACATCAAATTAAAGCTCTTAAGTAGTAGAATTTAATGCGCAAACCCCATCTCAAAAGGTTGCCTGAGTCGAAAACGGCAGCCTTTCAAACTTTGAATAAAAATCACATTTTAACGTAAACGCTTAAAAATGTAATAATTTTCGAAATACTTGACCTTTTGAGGTGCGGTTTGCGGCAAACGGTTGCTTGTACAATTACCTAAGCAAATAGGGATAGTTTGACATATGCCCATCATATTACCCTTGAACCACCCTCTACATGGACGTCCCAAAGAGGGAGTTTTGAAAATTTTTTCTTAGTCCATAGCCATGCTGTACATCATTTTAAAGGTCTTATTAAGGAGAGTACATAGCCGAAAACCAGACCTCAAAAGGTCAAATAAGTCGGAAGTTATTGTATTTCAAAGTTTTGATAATATTATTGTATTCTAAACTTTGAACGCCTGCCATTTCACTCCCGACAGTTATATTGAGTTCGGGTTTACGGCATTGTATTCTACATTTAAAGACCTTTAATTTGATGTATATAAACCTTCTGGAATGTATTTATATTTAGTATGCTTAATATCTAATTTTAATGTAACTCCTTATGGGCCAACCCCTCATTTTTAAGCGTGATCCCCATATGGGATTTCTGGGGACTTTTCGGAGGAAGGTCAGGGGACGCCATAGAACACATTTCAAAAGAAATTGGCTTTCCAAAAATTATTTCATTTTTCCCGACTAATTTTACTACACTAACAGGTTTTATTTGTACATCGAAAATATTTATGTTAAATTGGTCAAAAATAATCTTTTCTTCCTGAGATTGAACATTAAAAAACGTCAAGTTTTTCAATCCTTTGAGCCTTCATCTGGACCGATTTACCTGCAATTTCTTCAAAATAAAATCTAAAATTTTCAGGTTTTATTTACTAACACGTTATCTTACTTTCTTAAATAAAAAAAAATGTATTTTTCCAAACCTTTGCAATGAATCTATTTTACAGTCTTTCAATCAGCTGATTGTATACACACGAGGTATATTGTCTAAAAACAGTAGAAGATCAATTTGCCCAAGAAGAATTTGTTTTTTTATGTCGTTCAATACCAATGTTATTTTAATTGGAAATTTTGAGATTTCAATGGTGAGTAGCGCCAGGGGCGTAACAGAGGGGCCCGCAGACCCCGCGGTGCGGGGGGGCCCGCAGCTAAAGGGGCCCGCGGACGGGGCCCGTGTATTGGGAAATATGTTTAATAATTTTTTTACTCATGTTATAGCAATTTTAAATTTGATATGGTGTAATTATATTTTCAAAATGTCCGGAATATAACTTTTAAAAAATATCAAAATATTTTTACAGTTAGGTTTTCGGCAGTGTGCTGGTCTGCCGCCAGCCGCTACTGCCACGCGGTGCAATTCGGTGCGCTGTGTTGCGGCAATTTATTTTTCGAATCCTTTTTAGAATTGAAGTTAATGAAAAACTATCTATGAAGCACAATGAACCAAGAAAATCTTAGTGTATTAAGTAAACTAAGTAATAGCATTGACTATGTACACTACCGTGAATAAAACTTCCCAAAACTCCGGAAAAGCTAAGAAGTTCCAATGAAGACAAAACAAATACTTTTGAGGAATAGCGATAAAAAATTTTTTCACTATAATGAACAAAACTATATAAAACAATTTTAAGATTGTGAATTTTTATTTTTTATAGGAAAAACACTTTAAATGCCGATAACAATGGTGTAATTAATTACTTGAAAAGTTGGATTTGTTTTTTCTCTCTTAAAACACGTGTTATTCATTGTGCTTAGAGTTATGAATCCTTGGTGTTAGCTAAACAATACGCCTACTATACTACAATACGAGGAATGTCTATGGTGATGTACTTTCCATCGACCTCTAAATGTAGCACGTAAGTTTTGTAAACTTTTCATTTGGGAGTTTTATCGGTCCAAGCGCAATTTTAAGTTTAGAAATATCCTAAACCCCAGAAAAAATATATTTTTAACTAAGTTTAACAATTGTAGTTTTTTTATTGACCCATTGGTCATATGGGTTACCATCAAGTCAAAGTAATATGAAAGTTAAATTAAAAATAAAATAATGCTACTTTTAAGCATGGGTTTTGGAACAGCTGTCACCTGTGAAAGGTATAGTTGACGTTAACCGCAAAGCCTAATTAGGCCTACCTAGTGTACATAGTCAATGATGATACTGTTACAAATGTGAATTAAAACCAACAAGAAAGTCTCGGTTACCCCCTTACTGTATGATAAATAAAACACAAAAAAATACATTGAGTTTTGTTACTTTCATTTTTTATAACATGTCCAAGAGAGGGTAAAATTATAAAACAAACAATCAGATAGGCTTAATTTCTTTAAAAGGATAGACTGTAGACCTAGTTGCAATCTGAATAAAAGTAGGCTATACAAATTTTAAAATATATAGTAGCCACAATTACGGCTGCAATGTTACAATTACTGTAATAATACACATGTATTAATACTTTAACTTTGTCTAAATAAATATTTTTTTTGTGAAAGATAAGTAATCAAAAGAACTACCACCACCTTCACCATTGGTTGACACTGATTTAGGCCTACTGATGAGAAACAGTGATAACCGGTGACTGGACCTATCGGAGGGGGCCCGAAAATAAGTTTGCAGGGGGGCCCGTAAAAATCAGTTACGCCACTGAGTAGCGCTTTTATTTTCAGTCTGATACTCATCAGTTTTTTGGTGGAAACAACTAACTGCAGACCAAGCCCTATCCAACGACACTATAAAAACTTGAAAATCAGTTGAAAATTATAGGAGTTGTTCTCAACACAAAACAACCCTTAGAGTATTAAATAAGTATAGATATATAGATATACATATATTTTGAACGAACAGTGCTTTTGGATTAGGTCTTACCATGAGACCTACGGTAATAGCTTATTCCCTGTAGGAAATTTGCTAAAAACTGTGTGGTTACATATAATGTTAACATCCAAGCCTAGGCTTGCCCCTGGTATTATACAATATCAATGCCTTAGTGTTTTGGCTGATTTTACATTGCAAGGAAATACATAAAATATAACATTTGATTCTGACTCATAAACAAGAAAATTTCTCTTATTTTAAAACAAAATTTTCAAAAGGAATTAGATTAGATGTGAAAATTGTGTTTTTTCTTTAGCACCCACAAGGGTTGCAGTTGTAAGAAGGGCCTGTTGTTTGTTGAGACATTAATTCCATTAACTGTGTAAATTTATCGATCCATCGTGCAAAATCAAAAGTACATTGATCAGTTGATTGGAATTAAATGAAAATGCTTTTATAATTAAAGTAATACAGTTAAAAACTATAGATCAAGTTGAAGGCTTCTATAAAAGTGGGTACCTTGCCTTACCTTGATCCATCTTCTTGATTGTTTAGTTTACTAAAAATTTTTAACTGATAGTTTTTAAACCAATTGAATGCATTTTATTGTCGTTAAAAAACTATCGTGTCTTTAAATGTTAATAGAAAAATGAGGTGTACACGGTATGTTGAGAATTAATTTATTAAATTTACTTTTGAAAATACAGTGTGTTTAAAAAAAATCGTGACTGGCTGTGCATATTCATTTTCTACACATAAAAATAAATAAAAAAATTTTAGTAAATTATTTTGGATTTTTTGCTTTGTTTAACCGTTACTTGCCATTTTGTTTTTTACACTAAATAATTTTTATTTCCATTACAAATTTTATATTAATTTCATATTTGGCATGAACCTTTATAAAATCAATGTACATTTTCAGCCACGCTTCATCGTACTTGATTGTCGAGTGTTTCGTCATGACTGAAGATAGTTGCTTATTCCAAATGGACAATTTGGACGCAGAGTTAATTATAATAGAGGTAGAGAAGTATCCCTGCCTCTATAACACCAAAACTCAAGATTATAAAGATTATGGTGTAACAAAACAAACTTTCCTTCACATGGACGACTCATAATAATTGGATGAACTCACCATTTTCATTGCCGGTTACGTCTTCTGCGGCGACGAACAACGCACAATGCTATTGCTAAACATTGAAATTTTGAGTGACAACTCATCTTGCATGGTGCGTCTCGTATAGTCGTTGCAAGACAACTGCCAAAGCCGCCGATTTTTACCGCCAGTGTGGCACCCCGGGTCAATTTTTGCGCTACAAAAACCGTCGCGACACCGCGATTATTGTCGCGTCAGTGTGGCACCCCTCAGCGACTATTCCCGTCGCGATTATTATCGCGCGACAGAAACAGCCTAGTGTGGCATTACCCTTAGAAGGATAATTATTATTTAGGCTACTTATTTATTAGTCCTACATTAAGTCTCCTAAGCAAAATTCAATGGCACATGGTTGAGGTCATGCCTTTCAATTTGTTACATTACAATGGTTAAAGTCTTGTTTGCAATTAGTCTTGGAGATTTTATAATAGAATCTTTAATTTTTTGTAGTATTAATCATTTTGTATGATAATTATAAATGGAATATTCCGTGTATAAATAAATCAATAAAATTCAAAATAAAATCTAAATTAAAGTTTGGCTAATAGAAGAAAGATAATATTTTAATAACTCAATTGTACACATTATCATCATAGATCCCCTAATAGAAATCCGACACACCATGGTGCATTATTAGGTTGAATAATAAATAGTTTAATATCAAACCCCTTATATGTGAACTTTTTATTTAATTTTTTTATTTATTTATTTTATTTATTTATTATTTATTTATTTATTTATTTATTTTTTTTTTTTTTTGCTGCACAGTACACAGAAATTAATTCAGTACAAGTAAGTTTCAGTTACAGTATTAATAAGTCAAATGAATAATTTTTATTATTTAAGAGGATGTTAAAGCAAAAGTTTTCTCGCATGTCTGCGAGACTAGCGGCAGTGAGCAGAACTACGTGGACTAATCCGCGCCGGTCGCAGCACCACGAAAATAGTGCGCCGTAGTACTACGTTGCCCTTATCTCGACCGGCGTGGCGGCGCCAGGACATCTTGCTCCTCGTCGCGTCACGTCGTCCGCCCCACGGCAGCCGGTCCGCGGTCCGCGGCCTACCGTCACAGCACCAACACACACCATCATTATCGACACAGATATTCACTACCCTCATAATTCCTAGACGAATAGAAAGGGAACAAATGAACCATTTTAGCGAAAACTAAACCATATAACATAACATTATGTAAAAACTACAAAATTTGTCTTCAAGTTCAAAGATTATTTAACATAATAATAAATAATCAGTAATAGTTTTAACTTAATATTTACATATTCTTACCTATTCAATAAATTTGTGTACTACGAAAAATAAGCACTCTTATTACAAATACATAAAAATAACATTACATTGTTCAGATATAAAATGTTTACAGTACTGGATTTATTTACAGAAATCCTCCTCTCTTTTTATAACTTTGCTAGCTTTTACCCGCGGCTTTGCTGTCTAAAAAATTCGCTAAAATTGGAAATTTTTGTTGAACTTGTTTCTTAGCAACCATTAAAAAAAATAAAATCTATTTTCAGATTTTTTATAAAAAAAAACTTTAATCTTTAAGGCCGGTTCCTACGTGGGCGACAGATGCGAAGCGACGGGAGCGACAAAATTTCGCTTACCCTATATATAAGAAATTGCTGGAACACCCAAACTTGAAATTTTTCATTGCATTTGTTTCTTGGCAATTAATAAAAATAAATCAAATAGAGATTTAATTTTTTTACAAACATTTTAAATTTTTTGTAAAAAACATTTTAAAATCAAAGTATCCTTTGTTCCTTTTGATACCTCTACAAATATGTATACAAAGTTTCATGATGAACGGTTGAGTAGTTTTTGCGTGAAAGCTTAACAAGCAAACCGACGCATTAACATTATAATATTAGTAGGGATTATTATAATTATTTAAATGTAACAATAAAGTTAAAAATATTCATAAGTAGTAGGCCTACTGCTGTGTTTTAAACATCATGAATTATTTTGTTCATCATTTGAATCATTAGTCAGTATCGGTTTTATATGGGCCAGGAACGGCATGAGCTCTGATGTCACTATTGACAACTTTATATTTTCGATCAAATTTGCACAGTGTTTCAAGATCCTCCACTCTGCAAAATATTCTCCACCTCTATTATTCTTCTAACTTTTTTCCTTTGACGACTTTTTTTTTTTTTTATTTTATTTTTTTTTTTAAAGACGTACTTCAAGAATAAGTGAAAAAACTTCCGTATATAAACATAATTATAAGACTAACAATTTGCACTGAGACCACAACCAACACAACACGAAGGAACGATAACTCGCTAGGATCGCCACTATCAGCTTATGCATGCTTTCGCGCGGTAGCATATTACGGCTACGCTATTGGATTTAATACCGTATATTAGGTACCATATTAAAGACAATAAAATTCAACACTAACTTCGCTTTTTAACTTTTTGATTACTTACGTAGTTACTTAGTTACATTTCTTCAAAAATTGTTAAATTTGGTTAAATTCAAATGCTCGTATAAGCTGTATTGTTAACAATAGCGGAAAATGGAAAAGCGAAGTTAGTGGGAAATATCTTTATCTTTAATTTGGTATATAGTTTATTATTGCACGTTGAGATATAACGCCAGGATATGCTACCACGCGGGAGTGTTTTGCGCCCG
The DNA here is from genome assembly GCA_030545055.2 of Neoaliturus tenellus. Lineage (NCBI taxonomy): Eukaryota > Metazoa > Arthropoda > Insecta > Hemiptera > Cicadellidae > Neoaliturus > Neoaliturus tenellus. Next base: position 18,929 of record JAQYXR010000446.1, on the reverse strand, counting down.
TTTTCGCGGGGGTTTAACATCCTCTTAAGCAAAAATAGTTCGATATATTTACTAGAGGTGTGGGAATAGTGACTTTTCTGGTCGAGCCGACCTGGTAACCAAATATTCGAGTTTCAAGCCAAGTCGAGCCCAGACAGAAAAAAATCAAAATATCAAGTTTTTTCTGCCCACAAGGCCTTTTTTAGCCATTAAAAATTTAAAAAGTATAACATTAAATAAATAAGTTTTAATTAGGAATATGGGGATTTCCGGTTAAATTATAAGTTCATTGTTATTTAGCCACCAAACTTCAATGGAATAAGTAAACAGCTCTTCCAGTTGACTGAACATTGAGGTGGACAAAAAACTAAAAAGGGTCTCTTGTTAGGAATCCGGTAGCCCAGGGGCGTAACAGAGGGGCCCGCAGACCCCGCGGTGCGGGGCGGCCCGCAGCTAAAGGGGCCCGCGGACGGGGCCCGTGTATTGGGAAATATTTTTAATAACTTTTTTACTAATGTTATAGCAATTTTAAATTTAATATGGTGCCATTATATTTTCAAAATGTCCGGAATATAACTTTTAAAAAATATCAAAATATTTTCACAGTTAGGTTTTCGGCAGTCTGCTGGTCTGCCGCCAGCCGCTACTGCCGCGCGGTGCCATTCGGTGAGCTGCGTTGCGACAATTTATTTTTCTAAACCTTTTCAGAATTGAAGTTAATGAAAAACTATTTATAAAGCACAATGTACCAACTAAGTAATAGCATTGAATATGTACACTATCGTGAATAAAACTTCCCAAAACTCCGGAAAAGCTAAGAAGTTCCAATAAAGACAACAAATACTTTTGAGGAATAGCGATAAAAAATTGTTCACTATGATGAACAAAACTATATAAAATAATTTTAAGAGTGTGAATTTTTATTTTTTATAGAAAAAACACTTTAAATGCCGATAACAATGGTGTCATTAATTACTTGAAAAGTTGGATTTATTTTTTCCTTCTTAAAACACGTGTTATTCGTTGTGCTTAGAGTTATGAATCCTTGGTGTTAGCTAAACAATAGGCCTACTACAAGCCTGTGACATGTCTGTGGTGATGTACTTTCCATCGACCTCTAAATGTAGCACATAGGTTTTGTAAACTTTTCATTTGGGAGTTTTTTCGGTCCAAGCGCAATTTTAAGTTTAGAAATATCCTAAACCCCAGAAAAAATATATTTTAAACTAAGTTTAACAATTGTAATTTTTTATAACATTGGTCATATGGGTTACCATCAAGTCAACGTAATATGAAAGTTAAATTAAAAATAAAATAATGCTACTTTTAAGCATGGGTTTTGGAACAGCTGTCACCTGTGAAAGGTACAGTTGACGTTAACCGCAAAGCCTAGTTACCATGATACTGTTACAAAAGTGAATTAAAACCAACAAGAAAGTCTCGGTTAACCCCTTACTGTATCACAAAAAATCACAAAAAAGATACACTGAGTTTTGTTACTTTCATTCAAGAGAGCGTAAAGTTATAAAACAAACAATCAGATAGGCTTAATTTCTTTAAAAGGATAGACTGTAGGCCTAGTTGCAATCTGAATAAAAGTAGGCTATACAAATTTTAAAATATAGTAGCCACAATTACGGCTGCAATGTTACAATTACTGTACATGTATTAATACTTTAACTTTGTCTAAATAAATATTTTTTGTGAAAGATAAGTAATCAAAAGAACTATCACCACCTTAACCATTGGTTAACACTGATTTACTGATGAGAAACAGTGATAACCGGTGACTGGACCTATCGGAGGGGGCCCGAAAAAAAGTTTGCAGGGGGGCCCGTAAAAATCAGTTACGCCACTGCGGTAGCCCCACTAGGATGGGAAGAAGGGTGAGAGGAGAAGGTTGGGCTGGATGAGGGGTTGTGGGGGAGGTGGGATTGCTCAGTATAATCATAGATTAATCATACTCCTCAAGTAGATAGCCCATTCTATGTTGATATGTGGACCGGACCGCGGCGGGCCGACACTGACGACGCTAGCGCGACCTCGCGGTCTAGGTCTACTGTGAGATTGAGCGGTCGGGCGGTGGCGCGACTCGTAGTGACACGAGGAACGAGAAACGTGCGAGTGAGACAGTTGTTCGCGCCCGAGAGAGGGAGAGAGAGAGAGAGAGAGAGAGAGAGAGAGAGAGAGAGAATGAGATCTGATGTTTCACCGTGCCGTGGCTTGAGATCAGCTCTGCTCGACTCGCAGGAGATGCGCGACGTTTGCCGATGAACGGATCAGCATATCCTGAATGGTTTTCGTCCATTCAAATTAAATGTATTATTATAAGTTATGCTCTTGCTGTATGCGTATGACTTATTGTAAAATTATGAAAAAAACCAATATTTCCTCTTAACATGATCGTTTGTTATTTACGGTATGTTTTTTCTCCTTTTGATTTTGTCGGGCGGAGTCGAAATCCTCCTGGACACTCATTTAATTTATTTATTTATTTTACCACATGGGTTACATCAAATACATAATTACATGCAATGGTAATATTTGACAGAAAGTCCATCCTCTGTTTGTTGGTTGGTATAGCCTACAATAAATAATATAAATAAATACGTTAATAATAAATACATATGCATACATTTTAACTGCTATAAACATTCCATAAATTAATAACAAAAATATACTATAAATAGTTATTGCATCCTTTATTTTACATTAAAATAATAAATAATTTACATGCATTCTATTAAATTATGTAACAGCCAGAATGGATGAGTCAAGGGGGGGTCACCCGCGTGGGAGGATATCTAGTTGCTGCCTGTTTTTCCATTCTATTTCAATATTATCTAAGAACTAGCAAACAGCTCGTCAAAAATGACGGGTAATTTTCATGATTACTCATGAATTTGATGTTTACATTTGAAAATGGTCACAGAATTTATTAATACACCAACAACATAGTATTAAAACTAAAGTTTTTCAATTTCTTTAGCAATGTGAACAATTGTCTATATATTAATGGGCAAGCATGTTTCTTTTCCTCCTTTTTTTCTCAGCTTGTGCGCAACGTAAAAGAAACCCTCGCATACCGTTTGAAAGGTAGAGCTTGTAGATTGAGTAGAATGGTATCTTGATTCACATCGACCCCCGAGGCTACCCCGTACAGGCTTTGAAAGTTTTAATGTTAATCTTATAAGAGAAGGATAATTGATTGATCATGAAACCGCTGCTGTAATAACAAATTATAGCAAATCAGGAAGAACAGTTTGTTTTATCTATAATTTTTTAAACTAATTAGCTCCAGATCCACTAAATATTTGGTCGAATTCGAATAGTGGGCGATTTCCTAGTCTATATATTAATAGGCAAGCATGTTTCGTTTCCTCCTCTCTTTTTCATTGTGTGTGCATCGTAGGAGAAATCCCCGCATACCGTTAGAAAGGTATAGTCCTGTAGATGAGCAGAATCCCATTCTAATTCACTTTAAACTCCAGGGCTACGCCCCACAGGCTTTCAAAGTTCCAATGTTAATCTTATGGAGAAAGGATAATTGATTGAATCATTAGACAGCTGTTTTAAAAACAAATGCTAGAAAAAGAGGAAGAACAGATGTTTCAGATCAAAATTTTGAAATGATATACGATCTCTCGTATATCATTAACAGTTTATAAGTTTAAATAGTTTGTAATACTATAGTTATAGTTATAGTTATAAGTTATAGTTTTACAATAGGGATATGCGACTTTACAAAAAAGATAATGATTAAAGGTTTTTAACCGTATTTCTATATATTCCATTCCAGAAGAATGGTCAATTAACTTATTGGTATAATTTCGCTTACTCAGAGTCCATTAAATTTGCCAGAATTTGGTGTTTGTATCTTATTTGTTAAACACTCGTGATTTACCAATCTGATTAAGTGTGCCTTCAACATCTGGCATTTTTGCCTCCTTACGTTCTTGTTTAATTAAGTTAGATTTACGCGCAGAGTCTTGACGTCCCCATTAGGTTTTGGTATCACCACCATCGCTGAGCACCATTCTGTGGGCTCTTCCACAGTCTATGCATCTAATTGATCCTTGCTTTCAAGTTCTGACTTGAATTTTTCATGCAATGGTATAGAGAACTACATTCCTGGGTGTACTAAGTGCTATTGCATTGTCCTCTAAGTCAATCGTATAGACTTATTTCCTCCATTATAAGACTTATTTTTTCCAAATCATAGTTCTGCATTTTCAAATTTTTGCACTCTATTGTTTATTATATCAGTGAGAACAATAAACCAACTGTTAAACATGTAGAATCATAAGTCTACACGACCTTAAAATGTTGAAAAATAAGAATATAAGGATGTTATTTATATGACTTAGTTATAAAAAAATTAATGGATTAAAATACAGCAGGGAGAATTTTACAATCATAAGATTATGTTTATATATTCCAAAACATGAAGTTCATTGATAGTTGAAATATTAATAAATAACACGTAAGTTTGAATGCATAAATTCAATCTTCTATATTAAATAAACTCTCTTTATAGTATGACAAAAAAATTTTATTGAAGCATCAGCTGCTAAACATTTATTTTACTGCTTTAACAACCACTGCAACATTACGTGTCCTTGATTTAATTTGTATCTGTCATCATAGAATTAAAAAATTGTCTGTTTTTGTTTACAAAAACACTTTGTAAAGCAGCAGCAGTGGTGTCAAATTTCAATGTAAGATATGGATCACCTGGAGCAGTAAACAAATCGACAAAATCACGTCTTAGATTGGTCTAAATAAGGTCTAATTTTCATTTTGTGGCTTTATAAGGCATTTTCCGAGGGATACCATATTTTTCCTATCATCTAGGGGTCATAAGAAATCCATTGTCACCAAAACGGCCTCGATCCGTTCAGTAGTTCTCTTTCTAGACCCTTAATTGCACTCTTTTATTATATAAGATATTTTAATTACGTTCCCAAACCTATTGAGTGCTGTCTTGTTACTAGTGACGGCGAGTGCTATAAGTGTTCGGGTGCAGCTTACCCACGCCGGAGAAGGGTGATTTTAAGCAATTTGTGAAGTGGCTAAAGCCGTTAGAAGCGGTTGAAGGCGGTGAGAAGGCGGCGCAGTGGACTACCGCGCAGCCTGAGCGGCAGAGTTGGAGAGGGTGCCGCAGAGTGAAATTTACCCGGCGACAGCGGCGGGTCCCGCGGATGTCGCGACCGACGCGGCGATGGGCGTCTCACTACTGGTGTGGCGGGCCCACATTGGGCGGTTTGTCAGCTCAAAGTTTGGAAGAAAGAAGGACAATGGTGAAAAGGGAAGTTATAAATGCTTATTTTTCCTAATATATTTGCTAATTATTGGAGGGGTTGAGTTAAATCCAGGCCCGTCTATTGATGATGTTTATAAACTGGTTCAGGAATCTAAGGAGCAAATGGAAACAAATTTCAAGCAACTGAATCAGAAAATTGACAATGTTGAGAATAGCTTAAAGCAAAAGGTTAACTTAGGAAGGATTGAAAAATTATAAGAGGAAAATACAAAACTTAGGTTAGAGATAAATGAATTGGTGCAAAAGCAACAAGATTTAGAAAATAGGAGTAGACGTGATAATCTGATATTCCATGGAATAAAGGAGGCAGAGGATGGAAACGAATCTTGGGATGACTGTAAAATAAAGCTGCTGGAAGTTATTAATGGTGTTATGGGGCTAGAGGAGATTACGCGGGCGAGCATATCGCTCGGGCGCATCGGCTGGGACACCGCAGAGGCAACAGACCCATAATAGTCAAGTTTATGCATTATGGAATTAAAGAAAAAGTATTGTCGGCCAGAAGCAAATTGAGAGGATCTGATGTATTTTTGAACGAAGATTTCAGTCAGCGGATTAGAGAAGAAAGGAGCCATTTGCTTACAGCAAGAAGCAAGAAATAAGAATTTGCGAGCAACAGTAGTTTATAATAAATTAAAAGTGGATGGCAGAGTGTACAGATACAGCTGGGAAGAAAAGAAAATTGTGGATATCACGGTCTGAGGCTTATTCACAAGATGTCGAGAATGCGGAAAGTAATGAGGCCGATCAAGCGGATTCAGCAGCCGGTAGAAATACGAGGCAGCAAGTGAAAAAGGTGCTGGGGGAGGTGAATGCTGCTTCCGGACGCATCGTCCTGGACACTCAAAAACCGTTTTTTGAGTAATGCCGGACTTTTACCGGCTAAAAAACTCCGCTAAATAAATCAATAAAGGATAATATTTTTAAGTCTACAGAAAGGAGTTAGACCAATTAAAATAAATTACACTCTTTCGATCAAGTTTTAAAAACTGTTTGAATGGGAATTGCGTTGCTAAATGTTACATTATTCTAATAAACATTATTTGTTACCAAATCTTGGTAGGTATCTAAAATCAAATGACAAATGAAATGTGCTAATAGAATCAATTTTTATTAACAAAATTTTCCTTAAAAAGCGGAAAATAAATTTAAATACAATACTAGGAGTAAATTGGTTTTTTTATAAGAAATTAAGCCAGTCATGATTTTTAAACACCCTGTTTAAAACCTCTGTATTGGAAAAAATAATCATGGTTGTAAATTGAAATTAACTGGCAAATGAACAAAACAAAACTGACTAACATATAGAATAATGCCAAATAATATAGTAATCAAATTAGAAATAGTATTACAAATAGTAATACTATTTAACTATTACTAGTATAGTATTACTTTTACTATTACTCGTATGAATGAGCCAAACTTAGCTGAATCTAATTTAAATTGACATGGCAGTGTCTGTATCACTGCCTCCTGACTGATCCCATGCCGCAAGTGAGTGGTCTACGGGACGACGCTTCGTAAGTAAGTACAGGTGGGTTGCATGAGACGTGAGACAGTGTACCAGATGCGCGCAGTGGCGGATTTATGAAGGTTGGGGCCCTAGGCCAACTTTTCTGTGGGACCCCCCCCCCCCCCTTATCACTGACCGAAGTATGATACTAGGAATACGCTCCGATGTCCGTCCCGTACGAGAATTTTTACTCCCTTTTTAAGTTATTAAGTGACGCTTTTTATGATTCTTTTTTTTAGGGAGAGGTGGGAAAAATTCATTACACACACAGGTGGCAAGCCTGTAGTGTGGGGCTCCCCTAAAAAACGGGTTTACCCACTAAAAAACCTCCTCTACTCTTTAGGATTCTAACCTGGAATTGTTTATCACATTACGTCAGGCTAGGCCTAAATTTGGCTAACGCCGGTGGGGCTCACTCCTTATCCAGCCACTCGATCAAGGGATCTGGGCCACTTCGCGGTCCAGATCGGGTTTCTTTTCCAGGAGGATGCCCCGGACGAACTGTGATAAACAATCGAAGTTACCCTCATCCTCCAAGATCTTTTGGCAGACCGAGTCCACCGAAAATGCACCAAAAATTTGGGTGGCCTTCAGGCGGGACCCTTCCCAACGGGGGCAGCGGAGGAATGTGTGTTCCGCATCGTCGGGAACGCCCGGGCAATAAATGCAGTCCGGTGAACCGGTCTTGCCCATCCGTTTCAGGTACGACAGAAAATAGCCGTGAATTGTCAAGAATTGGCCGCCGTTCCACCCATGGTTGGACGTGCTTAACAAGTCGCGCAGTCTCCATCGTCCTCGGGTGTCGGGCTCCCAGCTGTGTTGCCACTGCTGGAAGGTTCGGGAGCGCTCTTCTGTTCTTGCCGTGTCCTTGCCAATCTCGCCTTGTCTCTGATAAATTGCCTTCCTCTCTCCTGCCAAGAGCTTGACAGGGATAATTCCGGCGACCACCAGGACGGCAGGCTCGGACACTGTCCGGTAGGCGGAACACACCCCGAGCGCCGCTCGACTTTGAACTCGGGCGAGTCGCAACCTGTACTACTCTTTATCGAGAACGTCTGCCCACACCTCTGCTCCATAAAGAAGCACGAACTGAACCGCGGACATCAACAGACGTCTTCTGCTGTATCGTGGAACCCCGACATTGGCCATCAGCCTACTAAGGTAAGAGACTACCTTAGCGGCCTTGTCCGCTGTACGGAAGATCTGATCCCTCCAGCTTAACTTGGCGTCCACCATAATCCCGAAGTACTTAGCAGCACGAGTTGATTGGACCACCTCCCTTCCCACTCGGAACAGAACGACGGTGTCTATCCTCTTCTTCGTAAGGATTACAATCTCCGTCTTAGAGCAAGCGAGAGACCGTGATCGGACATCCATGTGTTGACCACACGCATGACTTGGTTCAACTTTAGTTGGGCCAGCTCAACGTTGCGTGCGACAATGAGAGCTGCGACATCATCGGCGTACCCAACCAAAGTGGTTTCCTCAGGCATCTCCGACCTCAGGAGGCTGTCATAGGCAACGTTCCAGAGATCCTGGCCGAGTATTGAATCTTGCGCGGCACCAGAAGTGACTTCCATCGTCCACGTTCTGTCCCTTGTGTCGTAAATAAGGCTTTGAGAGCGGAGATAATCCTCGATGAGTCGCAACAGATATGCAGGAACGCGAAAAGTGTTGCGAAGCGCATCCAACATATCGACCCACCTCGCCGAGTTAAAGGCATTCTTGACATAAGCGTAACAAGAAGCACTACTCAGCGAGGGAAATGGTTGTGGCTCTCGGCTCTCTTCACAGCTCTCCATGGACTTCGGTGATAGCATCAATCGTTGACCGTCCCTTTCTGAAGCCATACTGACGGATCAGCATCTCGAACAGCTTCCCAGCCGTGTCCAACGTGTAGAAAGGCCTGTGGGACGACGACAGCTCGGGATCACCTTTGCCCTTGCTGATCAGTACAAGTCTTGTTGTTTTTTATAGGGAGCCGGAAACACCCCTTCTACCAAACAGGCGGTGTACATTCTCAACAACAAGTCAGCATTAATTGAAAATACTTTCTTTAAAGCCTCGCTGGGAATCCCGTCCGGGTCAGGAGCCTTGTTGCTCTTTAGGGAGAGAACGGAGGTTTCCATCTCCTCGAATGTGAAGTTGAAAGTCATCTAACCGTCCAAAGTCAACCGGCGTACATCCTAGGCGTAGCCTACAAATAAATACATACAAAGAATGATTTTAGCTAAGAGCTCAAAACAAGCAAGTAACTTAATAATAATTATGCTTACAATATTAAAGGTAAGTAGATTGTAGAGCGAAAAAACAATACATGAAAATCCATGATTGCAAATTAATAAAAACCAAGTAATGTAAGTATTGTAGAATTACGCTTACTTAACACTTAATGCATATTTTGTTACCTGAGACATAGGCTACAATGGCACAACACATTCTAATTAGTTGTTCAATTTAAATCTTTCTCCCAAATATATATTAGTTGTATCCCATAAATTAGTTAATCGCATAATTCCGTACGACAGCAATTCATTCCACATCCACATGCTTATCTTTTGGTATAATTTATAACTTCAACAAGTAAACATTTACTTACTTACAGGCCGTTGCACGAGACGTGAGACAGTCCGCGCATGGGGGAGGGGAACAAGAGGGCTGGGAGGGGTATGGAGTAGCAATGAATACAAAAACGTTTTTGTATTCATTGGGAGTAGGCGTGGGAGGGGCAGCCAACTGTGTACTAGCCTGGCTGCACACATTCGCCAAATTGTCCTAGCTTTGATTTCCGTAACATATAACCATTAAACATGTTAGAAAAACCACAAAGTAATAATACAATACAGCTGAACCATAATTAAGAATAACGATAAACAGTTATTGATATTCAGTTGATTCAAATTCAATGTTTCACTGACTATTATTGAGTCAATGTTTTTAGGATGTTTTTAGCGAACGGCAACTGACAAGAGCTAACAGCTGACTGACGGTGCTGCACTCTAGCGGCGAGTGGGCGGGCATGCGCAATAGCATCTTTTGCTCCCGCGCATCCAGTGGCGGATTTACCACTAGGCCGACTAGGCCCTGGCCTAGGGCCCCGGGCTGCAGGGGGGCCGCACGGAGTCCCAAATATACATATATTTTTAAGGATGTACTTGCACGGTAAAGATGTACATAAGATATGAGCCCTGATTTTTTTAGCAGACTGTTGTAGTTGAAAAAACGTAAATTCACAACACAACAGAGAGACTTTGGTGAAGTCATTGTAGGGTCTGCCGTTTTCCATGTCATTTTCAGGTGATCATGTTGGTTAAGTCACATTCATATTGGTGGCAACACTGGGTGACGGCGCGAGGGCGCGGCGGCCCCTTTGGGATTTTCATTAAAACTAACTGAAGTCACCTAGCTCTCGGTGTCAAAAAAGTGCTCCGCTTAGCCATTGATATTTTTTGGTTGTCAGTTTGCTATTGGTAAGACGCTGTCAAAACGCAAAATCTAGACGATATTAAAGTTAATGTTAGTTTAATTTGAAGATTTTCTTAAACCATTACCATTTTGTGAAAGTATCAAAATTCTGAAAGCGACACATTTTTACCATTAGGCCTATAGTAATATTAACAAAGTAATTCCGATCAATAGGACCCCATTGCCCCTACACTATTGAATACGGTTAGGTAAAATTGAGTACGGATAGCCATCTTGACTATTTTGATAGCCTCCCACCAACAGCAATTTGACCAACGAAACGAATATAACATCCCTAAAATACAGCGGCACGTTTTTCACAAACGTTTGAACAGAGAGTAGTGACTCCACTCCAGTTATAGTATAGATCCATTGACTATAGATATAGTCAATGATAAATATCCGTAATATGAATGATAAAGCCTAATGGGCCCCATTCCCCACCCCCATTTAACAGCTGGATAATCCAGCATCTTTTCAAGATGAGTTCCATCTCAGAGATCGGAGTGTACACATACAACTCGCCTACGGCTCGATGGGGGCTCCGCCCCCATGCCCCCTTAGGGGTTGCCCTAAATATGTAGAATAATTCAAAGTCAAGTATGTAATAAGTTAGTTCCACGGAAGAGCTATACGTTGAAGACAGTAACAAAACGGTTTAATACACAAAATTCACAATCAATAGTAAAAAAAGCTTTGAAAAACTCCTATGAATCGGTTTTAGTACCCCTTCGTAATTAAAATTCGCTAACAAGATTTTAACTGCGAAATGATAATAATTTACGTAATATATGTAAATATTTCTAGGTTATGCTGGATGTAGGGTCCACCCCCCTAATTGGTTACCCCAATTCCGTAATTACTATAAAAATTACTATAAAACTCTCATGCAATGAGGCTAGTTGAGGGCTCCACTCCAATACCACTCATTGTGTTCGCTGAATAACCTACGGCTCTTCGTTTAAATCGCCTTCTTAGTTCCCCTCAATTCAATAAAAAAATAAAAATAAAAAATTGAGAGTTGTGAAATAATACTTAACTATGTATTATTCTAGGTATTACGATCAGAATTGTATGTGTAAAAAAAAATTGGAGATACTATTATGATAAATTATGACTGGAGTGTATTTCAGAAGGAATGGAAGTGGGGAAAAATATCTGTTTTGATGGAAGTAGGTTGTACCACAAAACAGGAAGGCAAAAGAACGATATTTGTAGTTTAATAAATATATTGGCATTCATTACAATTCCTTCATTTCAGTTTTTAATGGTGTAAAACTTTAAAATTTACCTAATTTCCTAAAATATTACTGTCAAGGCAAATAAAAAAAACTTCAAGCTTCTAAATACAATAATACAGTAGTTACTAACAAAAGTATGTTAAATAATGGTTAAAATATTAAAATTACCATACACATCAAAGGACGTATGTTTTAGCCGTAGGACCAGGTCAGTAAATAACAATCAAAGTAAAACAATCAGTTGCTTGATATAGCAATTCGTTCCGACTCACAGTCAAAAGAAGAATACGCGATATTGAAAATCATCATGATAATTTTTAAGTTTGATAATTTAATTGATATTGGTACTGTGCAAGATATGTCTATGTGCAAAGTGAAGGTTCTGAGTAAAATATTATAGTAGTTGTAAAATTACATCTACATGGGGTAAAATTCCCCGCAAAAAAAAAACATTTAATTATGTTTAATTGTGTGGACTGGGGGGCAAAAATTCATAGAACCAAACTTGTAGTAACTTGAAAGATGTTCGCGAAGATTGCCTCAGATGTTATAATTTGGCCGCTAGAGTAGAAAAAATAATGTCATATTTATTTTGGGTAAAAATGTTTGGTCGCTAAATTTTGAAATCAGATAGTTTTCTGGGGCAGGAAATAAAAAAGCTTTTTTTTTATTTTAAATGAAAATACTGTACTGCCACCTTTTTAAATTAAACATTAACTTAGTACGCACTAAAAGATAAATCAATTGTGTAATCTGCTATTTTAGTTAAAATTTTTGTTGAATTGTAAAATTTAAATTAGCATGCTATCAGGTAAAGTCAATGATGTACTTCCTAATGAGTTCGTTAGAAATTAAGTGCCATCCCAAATAAAGAACCAATTTTTGGGAGGACTATCGTGCAAATATGATACTGCCTTACCGGGTGTCCCATACCAACCTTGCACCTCTTTTAAAATTGTACAAAAAAAAAAAAATAGTGCCGTTGTAGGTAAACATATTTTGCTCTGTTGATTGACACTGATTTCAATACAGAGGGGGCCAGACGTTATTTTGAAGCAACTTTAAAATTTAATATTTAAAAACCCTAATCATACTGATTTAGAATAATAAATAGCATGACATTATTTTTTTTTTAACTGGGGGAAATTTAATATATATTATGTCTGAACATTTTACATATAACAGAACTTACCAAACATGTAAATGTCTAAGAACCTCATTTAAAATAATATGCCATCATAAAACATCAATTATCACGTGATTAGTTTTACTAAACATTTAAATACATGTTCATTAATCTCCGTCATGTTGTAAATTTGATAAAAAAACATTTTGGACCAAACTGACAATTTTGTTGGAAACGTATTTAAAAGAGTCTAAGACATTTCTGTGCCGAGACATTTTTGCTTAAAATCTAAATTTCAACCTCAAATATTCAATAAACTGCTAAAATTACGCGTACAAGATCAAATTGTAAAGTTTTCTTAAAAACCGTGTAAAACTAAAAAAAAAATGATTTAAAGTGAGAGTTTGTATTTGACATCAGTGACTTCCGGTCTGGAGAGGTAATTTCAGATACACCCTGTACATTGAAATTACTTTCGGTGAATAGACCGCTTTTCCTAAAAAGGCACAATTGGTTAATGTTATAAAATTTCTTAAAAAGGGTGTTTCGGTAATCCGTGACTTCAAGTATGTTGGCAATTTTCTCAGTAATACAGGTCGGTAAGTTTAGTCAATGTATACAGAACCGATTAAGTAGGGACATCCTTTTGGGGAAGTGAGAACGCCGCCCCTGAAACACAGATAGCACCACCAAGATGGTAAGGATTATCCTGATTGGTTGAATGGAAACAGATGACTAGAATAATATTTCTGAGGTTTGTTATTGTTTTGATTTTTTGTAAACAAATATGCTCATTTTGACATTTGAAAGGTAGAAAGAGCGCTTCCCGTGACAGTTAGGAGAAGTAATCCTAGCATCAGCACTTTATTTTTCTCTGGTTTTCGGGGGCAAAACTAAATTTTTTTTAACATGGGATGTCCCTACTTATTTGGTTCTGTATACATTGGTTTAGTTCTCGCTTGGGAATCACTCTGTAGTAAGTGATATATAGGAGATCTACTTTATCGACATTTGACGAATTTCTGATACCCCGATGAATGAGTGAGTGAGTGAGTTACACATTCGGGAGTATATAATTTAGATTACACTTCACTCGTACCAGAGCATAGGAAAAAATTAGGGACGATTTCAGCTTAATTTGATGATTTTAGTTGAATTTTTACCTACTCTATGGAACATAGAGTATAAAAATTCTATACGATCGACTTTAAATTTCACTTAGGCGAATTTTAGACCCCCAAAAGGCTTTTTTATTACTAATTTGATTTCAATGAAATACTCAGGTTAGATTTTAAGTATTTTAAACTAGGTAATAAACTATAATCGAGCAATTATTTTCAAGTATTAAAAAAGCTTATTTTCCGGAATTTTTGACAGAACTTTAGTTGTGTAGGCTACATGATTTGACTAATGTATTGTAGTTGCTATGATCAGTTTATATTCCCCCATCGCAGCTGAGTTGTCGCTGTGTATGCTGAAAACAACATAACCTTTTATTGTTTATATCTGCTCGCTGTTATATTACGTTTTTAAATAAAATTTAATTGATATTTTGACAGACCTATTTGTTAAATTAAATAGATCACCACTGATGTTTGCCTTTCCCTTCCTGAGGAAGACTTGGTCGTGTATGCCGATGACACCACCCTTTTCACCAAAAACCTCGATCAAACAAAGCTTGAAATGGATTCATATATTAAAGTCAACCAACTGCCTCAATACTTTTCCGAACTAAAGCTTTCTCTCAATCCTTCCAAGACCAATTACATTTTCATCCAATCAAGACGACGGCAAAACTCAAAACTCTCACAGTTTCCACACCTAGAGATAGGTGACAGTCAGCTTTCCAACGCCAAATCAGTCAGTTTTCTGGGAGTGAGATTGGACGATGGGCTGACCTGGGATGAACAAATCCTCCATCTCAGGAACAGGCTCTCGGCCGGTCTGTATGTTCTCCGGAACATTGCCAGGTTGGGCAGTGTAGAGTTAGCTAGGCTAGTCTATTTTAGTCTAATAGAATCTCACATCAGTTACTCCATATAGTTTTGTGGGGCATCTCATAAAAAAAAAATCTTGAAATAATTTTTAAGCTGCAGAAGAGGGCGATCAGGTACATTTATGGCCTGCGTCCTAGGGACCATTGTAAACCTGCTTTTCAAAATCTTCAAATACTAACTGTGCCTTCTCTTTTTATTTATGAAATAGTCATTTTTGCAATTAATAACATTTTCACTAACGTTCCTGTTCATCATAGCTATAACACCAGATTCAGAAACAACAGAACCTCTGTAAATCACAACCTTAGATTACTGGAAAATAAGCCTGGATTTCTCGGACCTAAGTTTTTTAATAAAATCCCACCTCACATCACTTCGATTCGTAAACTTTCAAAACTCAAAAGTGAATTAAAAAAGTATCTCATTGATAGGTGTTTTTACAACCTAGAAGAATTTCTGACAGAATAAACTCCAAACCTAACCTAGACCTATCCTTAGCCATTCCGTGCTACACAAGAAAAATGAGCCAAACTTAGCTGAATCTAATTTAAATTGACATGGCAGTGTCTGTATCACTGCCTCCTGACTGATCCCATGCCGCAAGTGAGTGGTCTACGGGACGACGCTTCGTAAGTAAGTACAGGTGGGTTGCATGAGACGTGAGACAGTGTACCAGATGCGCGGGAGCAAAAGATGCTATTGCGCATGCCCGCCCACTCGCCGCTAGAGTGCAGCACCGTCAGTCAGCTGTTAGCTCTTGTCAGTTGCCGTTCGCTAAAAACATCCTAAAAACATTGACTCAATAATAGTCAGTGAAACATTGAATTTGAATCAACTGAATATCAATAACTGTTTATCGTTATTCTTAATTATGGTTCAGCTGTATTGTATTATTACTTTGTGGTTTTTCTAACATGTTTAATGGTTATATGTTACGGAAATCAAAGCTAGGACAATTTGGCGAATGTGTGCAGCCAGGCTAGTACACAGTTGGCTGCCCCTCCCACGCCTACTCCCAATGAATACAAAAACGTTTTTGTATTCATTGCTACTCCATACCCCTCCCAGCCCTCTTGTTCCCCTCCCCCATGCGCGGACTGTCTCACGTCTCGTGCAACGGCCTGTAAGTAAGTAAATGTTTACTTGTTGAAGTTATAAATTATACCAAAAGATAAGCATGTGGATGTGGAATGAATTGCTGTCGTACGGAATTATGCGATTAACTAATTTATGGGATACAACTAATATATATTTGGGAGAAAGATTTAAATTGAACAACTAATTAGAATGTGTTGTGCCATTGTAGCCTATGTCTCAGGTAACAAAATATGCATTAAGTGTTAAGTAAGCGTAATTCTACAATACTTACATTACTTGGTTTTTATTAATTTGCAATCATGGATTTTCATGTATTGTTTTTTCGCTCTACAATCTACTTACCTTTAATATTGTAAGCATAATTATTATTAAGTTACTTGCTTGTTTTGAGCTCTTAGCTAAAATCATTCTTTGTATGTATTTATTTGTAGGCTACGCCTAGGATGTACGCCGGTTGACTTTGGACGGTTAGATGACTTTCAACTTCACATTCGAGGAGATGGAAACCTCCGTTCTCTCCCTAAAGAGCAACAAGGCTCCTGACCCGGACGGGATTCCCAGCGAGGCTTTAAAGAAAGTATTTTCAATTAATGCTGACTTGTTGTTGAGAATGTACACCGCCTGTTTGGTAGAAGGGGTGTTTCCGGCTCCCTATAAAAAACAACAAGACTTGTACTGATCAGCAAGGGCAAAGGTGATCCCGAGCTGTCGTCGTCCCACAGGCCTTTCTACACGTTGGACACGGCTGGGAAGCTGTTCGAGATGCTGATCCGTCAGTATGGCTTCAGAAAGGGACGGTCAACGATTGATGCTATCACCGAAGTCCATGGAGAGCTGTGAAGAGAGCCGAGAGCCACAACCATTTCCCTCGCTGAGTAGTGCTTCTTGTTACGCTTATGTCAAGAATGCCTTTAACTCGGCGAGGTGGGTCGATATGTTGGATGCGCTTCGCAACACTTTTCGCGTTCCTGCATATCTGTTGCGACTCATCGAGGATTATCTCCGCTCTCAAAGCCTTATTTACGACACAAGGGACAGAACGTGGACGATGGAAGTCACTTCTGGTGCCGCGCAAGATTCAATACTCGGCCAGGATCTCTGGAACGTTGCCTATGACAGCCTCCTGAGGTCGGAGATGCCTGAGGAAACCACTTTGGTTGGGTACGCCGATGATGTCGCAGCTCTCATTGTCGCACGCAACGTTGAGCTGGCCCAACTAAAGTTGAACCAAGTCATGCGTGTGGTCAACACATGGATGTCCGATCACGGTCTCTCGCTTGCTCTAAGACGGAGATTGTAATCCTTACGAAGAAGAGGATAGACACCGTCGTTCTGTTCCGAGTGGGAAGGGAGGTGGTCCAATCAACTCGTGCTGCTAAGTACTTCGGGATTATGGTGGACGCCAAGTTAAGCTGGAGGGATCAGATCTTCCGTACAGCGGACAAGGCCGCTAAGGTAGTCTCTTACCTTAGTAGGCTGATGGCCAATGTCGGGGTTCCACGATACAGCAGAAGACGTCTGTTGATGTCCGCGGTTCAGTTCGTGCTTCTTTATGGAGCAGAGGTGTGGGCAGACGTTCTCGATAAAGAGTAGTACAGGTTGCGACTCGCCCGAGTTCAAAGTCGAGCGGCGCTCGGGGTGTGTTCCGCCTACCGGACAGTGTCCGAGCCTGCCGTCCTGGTGGTCGCCGGAATTATCCCTGTCAAGCTCTTGGCAGGAGAGAGGAAGGCAATTTATCAGAGACAAGGCGAGATTGGCAAGGACACGGCAAGAACAGAAGAGCGCTCCCGAACCTTCCAGCAGTGGCAACACAGCTGGGAGCCCGACACCCGAGGACGATGGAGACTGCGCGACTTGTTAAGCACGTCCAACCATGGGTGGAACGGCGGCCAATTCTTGACAATTCACGGCTATTTTCTGTCGTACCTGAAACGGATGGGCAAGACCGGTTCACCGGACTGCATTTATTGCCCGGGCGTTCCCGACGATGCGGAACACACATTCCTCCGCTGCCCCCGTTGGGAAGGGTCCCGCCTGAAGGCCACCCAAATTTTTGGTGCATTTTCGGTGGACTCGGTCTGCCAAAAGATCTTGGAGGATGAGGGTAACTTCGATTGTTTATCACAGTTCGTCCGGGGCATCCTCCTGGAAAAGAAACCCGATCTGGACCGCGAAGTGGAACAGATCCCTTGATCGAGTGGCTGGATAAGGAGTGAGCCCCACCGGCGTTAGCCAAATTTAGGCCTAGCCTGACGTAATGTGATAAACAATTCCAGGTTAGAATCCTAAAGAGTAGAGGAGGTTTTTTAGTGGGTAAACCCGTTTTTTAGGGGAGCCCCACACTACAGGCTTGCCACCTGTGTGTGTAATGAATTTTTCCCACCTCTCCCTAAAAAAAAGAATCATAAAAAGCGTCACTTAATAACTTAAAAAGGGAGTAAAAATTCTCGTACGGGACGGACATCGGAGCGTATTCCTAGTATCATACTTCGGTCAGTGATAAGGGGGGGGGGGGGGGTCCCACAGAAAAGTTGGCCTAGGGCCCCAACCTTCATAAATCCGCCACTGCGCGCATCTGGTACACTGTCTCACGTCTCATGCAACCCACCTGTACTTACTTACGAAGCGTCGTCCCGTAGACCACTCACTTGCGGCATGGGATCAGTCAGGAGGCAGTGATACAGACACTGCCATGTCAATTTAAATTAGATTCAGCTAAGTTTGGCTCATTTTTCTTGTGTAGCACGGAATTTCTAAGGATAGGTCTAGGTTAGGTTTGGAGTTTATTCTGTCAGAAATTCTTCTAGGTTGTAAAAACACCTATCAATGAGATACTTTTTTAATTCACTTTTGAGTTTTGAAAGTTTACGAATCGAAGTGATGTGAGGTGGGATTTTATTAAAAAACTTAGGTCCGAGAAATCCAGGCTTATTTTCCAGTAATCTAAGGTTGTGATTTACAGAGGTTCTGTTGTTTCTGAATCTGGTGTTATAGCTATGATGAACAGGAACGTTAGTGAAACTGTTATTAATTGCAAAAATGACTATTTCATAAATAAAAAGAGAAGGCACAGTTAGTATTTGAAGATTTTGAAAAGCAGGTTTACAATGGTCCCTAGGACGCAGGCCATAAATGTACCTGATCGCCCTCTTCTGCAGCTTAAAAATTATTTCAAGATTTTTTTTTT
>JAQYXR010000445.1:80000-82500 GCA_030545055.2 Neoaliturus tenellus | reverse complement strand
CAGTCAGTCAGTCGGTCGGTCAGTCGGTCGGTCGGTCGGTCAGTCAGTCAGTTAGTCGGTTGGTCAGTAAGTCGGTCGGTCGGTCGGTCGGTCAGTCGGTCGGTCGGTCGGTCGGTCGGTCAGTCAAGTCAGTCAGTCAGTCAGTCGGTCGGTCAGTTGGTCGGTCGGTCGGTCGGTCGGTCGGTCGGTCGGTCAGTCGGTCAGTCAGTCAGTCAGTCAGTCAGTCGGTCGGTCAGTCGGTCGGTCGGTTGGTCTGTCAGTCAGTCAGTCAGTTAGTCGGTAGGTCAGTCAGTCAGTCAGTCGGTCGGTAGGTCGGTCGGTCGGTCGTCGGTCGGTCGGTCGGTCGGGCGGTCGGTCGGTCGGTCGGTTGGTCAGTCGGTCGGTCGGTCGGTCGGTCGGTCGGTTGGTCGGTCAGTCGGTCAGTCAGTCAGTCAGTTAGTCAGTCGGTCGGTCAGTCAGTCAGTCAGTCAGTCAGTCGGTCGGTCAGTCGGTCGGTCGGTCGGTCAGTCAGTCAGTTAGTCGGTTGGTCAGTCGGTCGGTCGGTCGGTCAGTCAGTCAGTCAGTCAGTCGGTCGGTCGGTTGGTCGGTCGGTCGGTCGGTCGGTCGGTCGGTCGGTCAGTCGGTCAGTCAGTCAGTCAGTCAGTCAGTCGGTCGGTCAGTCGGTCGGTCGGTCGGTCGGTCGGTCGGTCGGTTGGTCTGTCAGTCAGTCAGTCAGTTAGTCGGTAGGTCAGTCGGTCGGTCGGTCGGTCGGTCGGTCGGTCGGTCAGTCGGTCAGTCAGTCGGTCGGTCACCCAGTCAGTCAGTCAGTTAGTCGGTCGGTCAGTCGGTCGGTCGGTCGGTCGGTCGGTCGGTCGGTCATTCGGTCAGTCGGTCGGTCGGTCGGTCGGTCGGTCGGTCGGTCAGTCAGTCAGTTAGTCAGTCGGTCGGTCGGTCAGTCAGTCGGTCGGTCGGTCAGTCGGTCGGTCGGTTGGTCAGTCAGTCAGTCAGTCAGTCAGTCGGTCGGTCGGTCGGTCGGTCGGTCGGTCGGTCGGTCGGTCAGTCGGTCGGTCGGTCACCCAGTCAGTCAGTCAGTCAGTCGGTCGGTCAGTCGGTCGGTCGGTCGGTCGGTCGGTCGGTCAGTCAGTCAGTCAGTCAGTCAGTCACTCAGTCAGTCGGTCGGTCAGTCGGTCGGTCGGTCGGTCGGTTTGTCGGTCGGTCGGTCGGTCAGTCAGTCAGTCAGTCAGTCGGTCGTAGGTCGGTCGGTTGGTCGGTCGGTCGGTCGGTTGGTCGGTCGGTCGGTCGGTCGGTCGGTCGGTCGGTCAGTCAGTCAGTCAGTTAGTCGGTCGGTCAGGCGGTCGGTCGGTCGGTCGGTCGGTCGGTAAGTCGGTCGGTCGGTCGGTCGGTCGGTCAGTCGGTCGGTCGGTCGGTCGGTCGGTCGGTCAGTGAGTCAGTCTTTCAGTCAGTCGGTCGGTCAGTCAGTCGGTCGGTCGGTAGGTCGGTCGGTCGGTCAGTCAGTCAGTCAGTCAGTCAGTCGGTCGGTCCTTCGGTCGGTCGGTCAGTCAGTCAGTTAGTCAGTCGGTCGGTCGGGTCGGTCGGTCGGTCGGTCGGTCAGTCAGACAGTCAGTTAGTCAGTCGGTCGGTCAGTCAGTCAGTCAGTAGGTCGGTCAGTCGGTCGGGCGGTCGGTCGGTCGGTCGGTCGGTCGGTCGGTCAGTCAGTCAGTCAGTCAGTCAGTCAGTCAGTCAGTCAGTCAGTCAGTCAGTAGGTCGATCGGTTCGATCGGTTGGTCAGTCAGTCAGTCAGTCAGTATGTCGGTCGGTCAGTCGGTCGGTCGGTCGGTCGTCGGTCGGTCGGTCGGTCGGTCAGTCAGTCAGTCAGTCAGGCGGTAAGTAGGTCGGTCAGTCGGTCGGTCGGTCGGTCAGTCGGTCAGTCGGTCGGTCGGTCGGTCGGTCGGTCAGTCGGTCGGTCAGTCAGTCAGTCAGTCAGTCAGTCAGTCAGTCAGTCAGTCAGTCAGTCGGTCGGTCCTTCGGTCGGTCGGTCAGTCAGTCAGGTTAGTCAGTCGGTCGGTCAGTCGGTCGGTCGGTCGGTCGGTCGGTCGGTCGGTCGGTCGGTCAGTCAGTCAGTCAGTTAGTCAGTCGGTCGGTCAGTCAGTCAGTCAGTAGGTCGGTCAGTCGGTCGGTCGGTCGGTCGGTCGGTCGGTCGGTCAGTCGGTCGGTCGGTCGGTCAGTCAGTCAGTCAGTCAGTCAGTCAGTCAGTCAGTCAGTAGGTCGATCAGTTCGGTCGGTCGGTCAGTCAATCAGTCAGTCAGTATGTCGGTCGGTCAGTCGGTCGGTCGGTCGGTCGGTCGGTCGGTCGGTCGGTCGGTCAGTCAGTCAGTAAGTCGGTCGGTAGGTCGGTCGGTCGGTCGGTCGGTCGGTCGGGCGGTCGGTCGGTCGGTCGGTTGGTCAGTCGGTCGGTCGGTCGGTCGGTCGGTCGGTTGGTCGGTCAGTCGGTCAGTCAGTCAGTCAGTTAGTCAGTCGGTCG
>JAQYXR010000445.1:70000-72500 GCA_030545055.2 Neoaliturus tenellus | reverse complement strand
CGGTCGGTCGGTCGGTCGGTCGGTCAGTCAGTCAGTTAGTCAGTCGGTCGGTCGGTCAGTCAGTCGGTCGGTCGGTCGGTCGGTCGGTCGGTCGGTCGGTCGGTTGGTCAGTCAGTCAGTCAGTCAGTCAGTCGGTCGGTCGGTCGGTCGGTCGGTCGGTCGGTCGGTCGGTCAGTCGGTCGGTCGGTCACCCAGTCAGTCAGTCAGTCAGTCGGTCGGTCAGTCGGTCGGTCGGTCGGTCTGTCGGTCGGTCAGTCAGTCAGTCAGGCAGTCAGTCAGTCAGTCGGTCGGTCAGTCGGTCGGTCGGTCGGTCGGTTTGTCGGTCAGTCAGTCAGTCGGTCGGTAGGTCGGTCGGTTGGTCGGTCGGTCGGTCGGTTGGTCGGTCGGTCGGTCGGTCGGTCGGTCGGTCGGTCAGTCAGTCAGTCAGTTAGTCGGTCGGTCAGTCGGTCGGTCGGTCGGTCGGTCGGTCGGTAAGTCGGTCGGTCGGTCGGTCGGTCGGTCAGTAAGTCAGTCAGTCGGTCGGTCACCCAGTTAGTCAGTCAGTCAGTCGGTTGGTCAGTCGGTCGGTCGGTCGGTCGGTCGGTCGGTCAGTAAGTCAGTCAGTCGGTCGGTCACCCAGTTAGTCAGTCAGTCAGTCGGTTGGTCAGTCGGTCGGTCGGTCGGTCGGTCGGTCGGTCGGTCAGTCAGTCAGTCAGTCAGTCGGTCGGTAGGTCGGTCGGTTGGTCGGTCCTTCGGTCGGTTGGTCGGTCGGTCGGTAAGTCGGTCGGTCGGTCGGTCGGTCAGTCGATCGGTCGGTTGGTCGGTCGGTCGGTCGGTCGTTCAGTCGGTCGGTCAGTTAGGCAGTCGGTCGGTCAGTCAGTCAGTCAGTCAGTCAGTCGGTCGGTAGGTCGGTTGGTCGGTCGGTCGGTCGATCGGTCGGTCGGTCGGTCGGTCGGTCGGTCGGTCGGTCGGTTGGTCAGTCGGTCGGTCGGTCGGTCGGTCGGTCGGTCGATCGGTCGGTCGGTCGGTCAGTCAGTCAGTCAGTTAGTCAGTCGGTCGGTCAGTCAGTCAGTCAGTCAGTCAGTCGGTCGGTCAGTCGGTCGGTCGGTCGGTCAGTCAGTCAGTTAGTCGGTCGGTCAGTCGGTCGGTCGGTCGGTCGGTCGGTCATTCGGTCGGTCGGTCGGTCGGTCGGTCAGTCAGTTAGTCAGTCAGTCAGTCGGTCGGTCAGTCGGTCGGTCGGTCGGTCAGTCAGTCAGTTAGTCAGTCGGTCGGTTAGTCGGTCGGTCGGTCGGTCGGTCAGTCGGTCGGTCAGTCGGTCGGTCGGTCGGTCGGTCGGTCAGTCAGTCAGTTAGTCAGTCAGTCAGTTAGTCAGTCGGTCGGTCAGTCGGTCGGTCGGTCGGTCAGTCAGTCAGTTAGTCGGTTGTTCAGTCGGTCGGTCGGTCGGTCGGTCGGTCGGTTGGTCGGTCAGTCGGTCAGTCAGTCAGTCGGTCAGTCAGTCGGTCGGTCACCCAGTCAGTCAGTCAGTCAGTCGGTTGGTCAGTCGGTCGGTCGGTCGGTCGGTCGGTCGGTTGGTCAGTCAGTCAGTCAGTCAGTCAGTCAGTCAGTCGGTCGGTCAGTCGGTCGGTCAGTCGGTCGGTCGGTCGGTCGGTTGGTCTGTCAGTCAGTCAGTCAGTTAGTCGGTAGGTCAGTCGGTCGGTTGGTCGGTCGGTCGGTCGGTCGGTCAGTCGGTCAGACAGTCGGTCGGTCACCCAGTCAGTCAGTCAGTTAGTCGGTCGGTCAGTCGGTCGGTCGGTCGGTCGGTCGGTCTTTCGGTCTTTCGGTCAGTCGGTCGGTCGGTCGGTCGGTCGGTCGGTCGGTCAGTCAGTCAGTTAGTCAGTCGGTCGGTCGGTCAGTCAGTCGGTCGGTCGGTCGGTCGGTCGGTCGGTCGGTCGGTCGGTTGGTCAGTCAGTCAGTCAGTCAGTCAGTCGGTCGGTCGGTCGGTCGGTCGGTCGGTCGGTCGGTCGGTCAGTCGGTCAGTCGGTCACCCAGTCAGTCAGTCAGTCAGTCGGTCGGTCAGTCGGTCGGTCGGTCGGTCGGTCGGTCGGTCAGTCAGTCAGTCAGTCAGTCAGTCAGTCAGTCAGTCAGTCGGTCGGTCGGTCGGTCGGTCGGTCGGTCGGTCGGTCGGTCAGTCGGTCGGTCGGTCACCCAGTCAGTCAGTCAGTCAGTCGGTCGGTCAGTCGGTCGGTCGGTCGGTCGGTCGGTCGGTCAGTCAGTCAGTCAGTCAGGCAGTCAGTCAGTCAGTCGGTCGGTCAGTCGGTCGGTCGGTCGGTTGGTTTGTCGGTCAGTCAGTCAGTCGGTCGGTAGGTCGGTCGGTTGGTCGGTCGGTCGGTCGGTTGGTCGGTCGGTCGGTCGGTCGGTCGGTCGGTCGGTCAGTCAGTCAGTCAGTTAGTCGGTCGGTCAGTCGGTCGGTCGGTCGGTCGGTCGGTCGGTAAGTCGGTCGGTCGGTCGGTCGGTCGGTCAGTAAGTCAGTCAGTCGGTCGGT